>JARLTB010000337.1:3262500-3442500 GCA_030141615.1 Unio pictorum | reverse complement strand
CACAACATTTGCTTATTAACTAAACAGGTATTCCTTTCATGGTAAGTATAACAAATAATATTCAATAACTTCAATCATTGCTAACGAAAAATGTATGTTAATACATTTTCATTAGGTACTTTACTCAGGTCTTTCTCACTTGATAAAACTTGACTAAAGGGAATATTAACGGAAATTTCAAGTGCGCTTTTCTTCCATTTATTGTTGTAAATATTATCTTCACTTGACAATATGTATACGACCGACCTATCTTACCTAATTAAGTATGCAATACCCAATAACTTAATAAACAATTAAACGTCATAAGATTAAGCAAATATATAATTTTGTTTGGATAATGCTATTACAAATCAATCAGAATAATTTTTGTCAGGATTCACGGTACCCCAACATCAACAAATGATGGTAGGGACGTTGATCCTACTCAAGGATGTCAATATCCGCATGAACCGTTAATAATAATGACTTTAATCATATTAATCAGCAGATATTAATATCAGGTGCATCCTAACCGGCAAACGATCATAGTGTGAAATTATTCATGGCTATATAACCATAAAAATAGATTACATTCCAACACCTTTCGCCAAACTATGAAATTATCTGTGGCTTATTCTACCTTTAAATTGAACTGTGAGCAAGACGTCACGGAATCCAATCAGTGCGACTAATTAAATTATAAATAAGGTTTTAATTTCGTTGAGTGTTTACTAATCTAATAAATCACTATCTCATAAATGTGTGTTACTTTGCTGGGGTCAACTCTTTCTATTATTGTGTGATCCTGCAGAAACACGAAATTTGCTCTATTAGATAAGCAAAATGTGTCAATACTACTTACAATGTACGAATAAGATAACTTCAAAACCACTATTGATGTTTATTTTATCAACAATGATGGGTAAGGAATGAAGACCCTTTTGAGCTAATGCCATGTTTATGGGACAAAATATAAATGCAAATAAATTTAAAAACATGAAATGGATCAACCTTTGTATTTCCAATTAGAGAACTTGTATGGATGGGCACAAAATCTCTCTTACTAGCTGAATATTTGGAGAGGATACATCACTTTGAACGTTTCGTCTGTCTTCAGGCTTTTTTCAATATATTTATTACGTTAGTCCAATCATCATCGCAACAATACATAGACAAAAATCACTTTTTTGAAAACCGAAAAAAGATAAGTCAATATTTAAAGTATTAGGTGGGGTTTCACGTTTAAACAAGCTGCTATATAGCATTCTATTCTGTTGTCGAAATCTGAGAGAATGACGGATTAAGTACCTTAATATGGTTTTGGACAATAAGTATGATCTGGTAATAAATAATTATGCTGTGATTGTTCAAATCATTTCGAAATGTCTTCTAGTATAACACTTCAGAAATATTCAATAATAGTTAATAAATGTTGTTTGGTGAATCATATTTGAAGAACTATTTATCATCTCGTTCTTTTGAAAATCGAAACAGAACCCCTAAAGAACAACATTAAACGTTTAAGATTTTAATAGTTTAATAGTACAACGTTGTTCGTTTTGTTCGTTGTGAGTGTTGTTTGGACAAGTGCAAACTTTGTTTGGCAGAAGTGATAGAAAATGGTCTAAAAGGAAAGGAACTAAAATTACAACACAAAATGTAATTGGAGTTAAGGCCGTTGTTGAGCAAAAGGAAAACGAACTTCACTATCAAGTCACCAAAAGCGGTGTCGATGATGAGATCATATACTTCATCTTATGGGGTTATGAGATAGTCCCTGACGCTTATTGTCAACTAATCAGAAACTGTAAAAAAAGAATCTGAACAATATCGTGTCAAATTTGCTTGATATAAAAGAGCAGTTATTTGATAGATGGTGCTTAGCCAAGAGAGTTGAAAACGATTATGAAAGTCTCAAAGAACTGGTATTACCTGAACAGTTCATGGACTGTGTCTATAATTACATTATTACTGATATTAACGAGCATAAAATCGAAACCTTGGAAATTGCAGCTCTTGCGGCTGGTGGGTATTCTTTAACTCATACAATTTGCTTTGTAAATAAGACTTTCATTAAATAGTATAAAAAGTGTTTCAGGCTAATTTAAGCGTTTCTAAACCTCAAACTGGTACAACTTCTAAATTTCAAAATGTGCATTAGAATCAAGAAATGCCTGTTTTAAACGCTCTTAAGTCTAAGAGGTGAAGGTCACGTTCATGTATTGTAAGCAATGAATGTGTTTGGCCTAATGAACCCCATTATGCCTTTTGTTTTAATGAATCATATCATATCAAACGTTTCTTTATCACTTTTGGGTGATTCGGCCAATCCTACCCCTATTAAACCTTTACGTGACACTGAAGCGTCTCAATCATATATTGTCAGGTACTTTGCATTTTTCTGAGAAGTTTTCTTCTAATGAGAGTGTTCCTATTTAGGGAGTAGAGTGGAACATTGTTAATCGTCCTCTCCATTGTGTAATGTTTTCATCAAACTTGGTCTCAGGACCCACTACAGTTGCAATAGTCTCTGGTTTAACAATAGCGGGCATTTATGTATTACTAGGCAATGACCTAGCTGAAGACAAGGTTATGGATAATCCAGTTGTAACTGACAATCTGTGTTTGAATCGAAAAGTCGATCCAGTTGAAAATGAATTCCCTGATTTATTCCCAGCTTGTACAGTTACCATAGATTTGGTGAAGAAAGCTCTTGAGAATGATTTCGATAAGGACAATATTCCTTTAGCTGACATGTGTTGGTCACGCTTTTGATGAGGGAACTTTCCGTCTTTGTTTGGATCAATCAGAAGGTATTGATCACCGTTATCACCTTTTAACTACTCTTTCTCTTTATTCTAATCAGGATAATACATGACCGTCACTTGTCTTGTGCCAGTAAAATGATCAAGAGATTTCCTGTTTGTTTCATATTGCCATTGCCTCTGACGTACCTGTGCTATTATTTAGTTAAAAATGGAACTTTTATGAGAAAATGAAGACCTAATGAGGTATTTGCTGGTAAGGACTCGTCAGTGAATTATCAAATTGTTGTTCCAAAATGTTACCCATAGGAAATACTTAGTTTCTATCATGACACTCTTTTGGCTGGTCATTTAGAGATTAATAAGATTCATGAGAAGACCCTGTTTCACTTTCATTGGCAAATATTCAAAAGTGATGTTCGAAATAATGTAGATTGTATGGTCAAATGGTAGGAAACCCATTCAGAAGCTACCTATGACTTACTCGCAACATATTCCTGCATTTGAGGAAACATAGAGTTGCACTATGGTAGCTTTTTTGGTCCCATACCTTAGAATAAGTCAGATAACCGAATTATGCGTTCGTCGACAGGGTGTCCAGAAGCAATTGCTTTGATAAATTTTAAATCGAAATATGAGCTAAAGCTTTGATAAACAAAGATTTTTTCTCAATTCGGCCTTCTTAAATTTGTCCATTCAGGTAAAAGGTCACAGTTTAGGTCGGAAACTTCCAGCCTATTATGCTTGAATTTGGCATTCAGCAGTGTAATTCAAAAATGTAATTACAGTTTGACAAAACTACAATGGAGAGAACGTTTGAGTCTGATAACGGAGTTCTGTCTCTCTTTCTTTACAGTATATTTTACGGTTCCTACAAAATTAAAAAGAATATATATCAATGAGCTAAATTATAATATTAGTGCTTTTGCGATCTAAGTATATTATAGGGGTAACAGTATATTGAAAGAGATAGCCAAGCTAAACAAGCAATTAACTTAGTTGTATATGTCCTATTTAGCGAGGATTTAAGTGAATGAACATCAAAGATTTATACTGATATTGGAGTGACAAATCTTCGGAATTCAGAAATTATGAACGATCTGGAACAGAGACAAATCTTCGGAATTCAGAAATTATGAACGATCTGGAACAGAAACTTTCACATTTACAAGAGCATTTAAGCAATGAAGGTATACTTATTTACAATGTTCCTACATGGACAACAAAAGTACCATGATGTTAAAATTGTGAATTCCAAAAATCTGAACTACCACCCATGCAGGATGAACACTCTCAAACAGGAATATTTGGAGAAATATAGTTCAGTATTTGCTGGAGAATGTTCCATCGAGCCCGGTAAACGTGACTGGAGTTCACCATGCATATTTGTTCCAAAACCAGATAAAGCTTTTGTACAAACATCAACAAAATTATTCAACAATAGAGAAGTAATGTTTGGCTTTGATATTGGCGTGACAACATTGTAAAGTTTAACTTATTCAGCTCCTTCCTCGATCACGGTGTTGAGTGACCATACTTTCATTAGCAAGATGAGAAATAAAAATCAAAGACTACTAATGTGGAGTTTATTTTTATTTTTATAAGAATGTCATCTTGTTATCACGCACATCAATTGAAAGATAATGAATAGCACATGAATTTTACATTCTTTGGTATGCATAAGAGTACTCCATTTGTTTTTCTTAAACCTCATGTATAATTAATCTATGGTAAAAAGAAGCTTTATCATATCAATCTTTCCTTTTTATGAGGAAAGTGTTACGTATATCTGATATATATATATATATATATATATATATATATATATATATATATATATATATATATATATATATATATATATATATATATATAATATATATATATATATATATATATATATATATATAGATATATATATATATATATAGATGTGTGTGTGTGTGTGCGTGTGTGCGTGTGTGGTTTTACTTTATATTGTTTGTCAGTTTTAAATTAATTTTTTTTTTCATTACATGTTATCATCTACATTTATTCAGCAAAGATGATATTTTCTTCAGAAAATAGATTGACCTGAATTTTCTTAGGTAAACAAATAGTTTTGATCTAGATCCTGATCTTGATTAAAGGTTAGACAAAAACTCATAAACAAGTTATATTTTATTTTAAAATAATTGGTTTTTGTCAAAGTCATGTTTCGACTAGTGAAGAAGTAAAGAACGTTTAATTCTTGCTGTGGGAATGATTGGATCTCGCCAGTGTCATGTTAGGAGTACATGATCTAAACGATCACTTAACCCCTTCCCCCGAGCTTTTGTGATTTCGCAAGTTGATGATTATTTCTCGAAACGTTGTATTAGAATACGATATCATGTTGGATTTAGCGAAATATAGATAGTTTAGAGCCTTGACCAATAACGTTAAACCATGTTCTTTGGTTGTAGCCATGTTATTGAAGCAAAGATGATTTTAAATGTTCACTTTTTGTTTCTCGGGGAAATAAATTCTTTGCTGAAATTTGAAAAATTTGTTACATTAATCCAACTATACGCGAGATGATTTTTTTAATACTATTCTGAAGATAAAGATAACAGATCCTATGAACGTCACTAGAAATCGGTATATTGTGATTTTTGTTGCTATTCATATTCAGTTGTAAGATCTCCTAAAATGTTCGATATTAATAGGATGGATTTCCCCTACATAATTGTTTCAAACAAGAACGAAACAATTGTGTCGACAAAAAAGTAAAATGTTATGCAATGCGTTTTAGAAATTTAGATATTTGATCGTAATTCTCTCATCACTCGTAATTACAATTTCTCCTGTTTCTCTTTATTCCCAGCAATACAAAAGCAATATTGTACATACCTACAAAATAACTTGGAGGTTTGAGAATTGCCAAAAATGTCCCAAAAGAATAAAGAGGATCCAGGTGAGTAAAATAATTAAATTTATAGTTTTGGTGCTGCGTATTAAATGTCACTATTAATTACATTAACCCCTATGATTTAGTAAAATAAGGGATTTTCAAACTATACTTCTATATTTTCTGAATTGAGCAATTATAGACATATTGTATTGCAAATATTTTCTAATCATTTATCATTCTAACAGTCTCTATTATGTGTCAAAAGTACAAGATTAATGGTATTGACACATTACATAGTTATAAAGTGACTCTATTAGCAGCTAAACGACTTTTTCTACTCATTTAACAAGGATATTTTTAGGATTATACATAAAGACGTTCACTTGTTTTGCAATTTAATCGGATCATTCTCAACTTTAGTATTATATCACTGTGATACATTACGACTTTCACTTGTTTTGCAATTCAGTCGGAACATTCTCAACTCGTAGACTTGTCATAGAACATTTAACATTATTCGGAGTTATTTCCCAATATTGTCATTTGAATCATCACTCTATTTAAAAACCAGTCCATTCAGGCCCAAGAAGTAAATACTGTCTGGAATAGAAAGTTATAGATAATCTGCATTTCAAAATTACTGCATTGTCAACCGTGTTTGTATATCTTATAATAACCCTGCTAATTAGGAAAAATACTTAGGCCAAACGATATGTTGTTATTCAAATATCAGCCAAAGAGGTGACGAAGATCGAAGGTCGATGGAACTCGCTAATTTTCCATGGACTTTAAGTCTCTATTTATATTCAGTTATATTTAAATACATATAAGCCGAACATAAACGTTTTCATACCATCATAGCATCAGATTAAAAAGGTATCAATAGGGTTTCGGAAACTTCATGCAATGACGGTTTTTCCGATTGGCATAAACAATCTTGGATCCAACTAGTTTTGTTGCTTTGAAATTAGCTAATAAAGATTTTGTTATAACATATTTCTGTAATGCTGAACATTTTTTAATTTTGTAAGTTTGTTTAATTGTTTGGTAAAATTTATGTCTAATTTATTTGAAAAACAATGTTTTAAAAATTAATTTGGAATTATGCATATGTTAGATAGTTTTAAACTTGTTTTGTCTGCAGCTTCTTGTTTCGTTTAAGATTTTAAAATGTTTCTCTTACAGTTTTTTCTTTTATAAATGTTCACCTACGTTTCATTTGTGAGTTTTTCAATTCCAAACATTTAATTTAATTTCATAATTATTATTTCCGTTTGCAATTTCTTCAAATTTTAATTATTTTGAACAATATACCTGTCTTTATAATGAGTTTCGTAATCATTTCACTCGCCTTAACTTCTTACATTTAAAATAATTTTTTTCGTTGATTTATTGGACAAAGTTTCGTTCAAATTTTATTTGCATTTGTATAATTGTTAAATTATTGTAACAATTTACCTGCTTAAATTAATAACATTTGTATGTTTTTTTACTTTTTTCATACAATGATTTGTATACTATTTATTTGTTGCATTTTTTTCAGCGTTTGTCAAATTGTATTAAGGCTTTTTGGCTATAATTGTTTTGCATTTTAATTTCCTTTTCAGTTTTCAAATTGATAATCTTTCTACAATTTTAAACTTTGAAACATTTTTACAATATGTAGTGCAGTTAATCCCTATTTTTGCGCTTTCAAGACTTTACAAGCAATTTATCCAATCTTTCCAGCGTCTTAGAGATCATTGTAACGCGGTAACAGCAACAAACATCAGTTAAAAGTAGCCACCATTTATATCCGAGATTCTTTTTCTAGCATACGACTGAAAATGCAGAACTCGTTTCGAGTGTTTGAGTTTAGCGCCCCCAGTTTCCTCATGTCATTTCCTACAAACTATATTAAAAACACCCCTCATGAAAGTTATGTATTATGTATGTATGTATGTATGTATGTATGTATGTATGTATGTATGTATGTATGTATGTATGTATGTATGTATGTATGTATGTATGTATGTATGTATGTATGTATGTATGCATGCCTGCATGGATGGATGGATGGATGGATGGATGGATGGATGGATGGATGGATGGATCGATGGATGCATGCATGCATGTATGTGTGCATGTTTGCATGTATGCATGTATGTATGTATGCACATACGTGTGTGAGTGCGTGTGTGTGTGCGTGGATTGATGGATTGATGTATTACTGTGATGCATGCATGTGTGTATGTATGTATAAACATTTTCGTATATTCTTGCATTTTTCTAAGATTTAATTTGTGTAAACCATGCGTATGGCAGATTTCTATTGAATAATACTAACGATTTTCAAATATTACTGTGATGCAGAAGAAAACAAAGGTAAAGATAGACTACATTCTCGAGGATATTAGGGAAAATACGGAAAGCTAACAAGAACTCCAAAGTTCGATCAAGTAAAGGAATTTTATAACGTAAACGTTAAAAGAATGGTTGGAAAAAGTAAATAACGAATACTGTGTCATTTATTCATATATATATGGTCATATGTAGTTGAAATGTTCAATTGAACTGGAAAGATCAGAATTTTGACGTAGTTACTGAGAAACCAATACCAGACGATTGGAATGAGAATCAATATATCTTTCTATAAAGCCAGTACTTGTAATCATTTCTGAGTCAATGTTTTAGTAAGAGAAGTAAGCAAAGCATCCACATATAATTTTGTTGACACTAGCAGCAGAGACGGCAAACAAACCAGTTTTACATGGTCCTATTTGGTAAAATAAGATTTCTTACAAAACAAAAAAATAGAGTAAATAACGCTAAATTGAAGCCTCTAACTAACCAAGTGAGACCAGCTCTTATAATGTCAGCCAGTCGGTCTATACATTTTGAAAGTCAAGAGGGGTGGATTTCAAACGTTCGTCCAGGGCCTCCATAATACACTGTTTGTTAATGGTGCATTTCAGCTTGGTGATGTTCAGATGTTTAAGAGCCTTCATTCCCTGTTAGCTTCTATTGGGCTAAATGCAGATGTTGAACTTGGTGATGATGAGGCAGTAGTCTGTCAAACAGCAACTCACAAGTACATGGTCAGGCACATCCGGCCTGTCCCTCTTCCTGACAATGACGTAGTCGATGAGGTGTCATTGCTTAGAGCGTAGGTGAATCCATGACATCCGGTTACGGGTAAGGACGTGTAAGATTGTTCATGCTCGACACACGTCAGGAGCAAAAGGAGACCGTTGTTGTTACAGTGACCCACTCACTGCTTTCCTAGCACTCCATCCGAAAGAATGTGATCACAGCCAACTCTGGCATTGAAATTGCCAAGAACGATGAGCTATTCTGCCAATGGTGCGTCAGCAAAGATCGAGTGAAGAGCTGCATATAACTTGACCTTAACGTCATCTGGGTTCGTCATGGCTGGAGCACAGCAACTGGTGCTGGTAAGGTGCTTTCTTCCACACTAGATGGGAGTTTCATGGTCATGAGTCTGTAGTTTACACATTTGGTAGGTCCAGCAATTTGCCAATCAGTGATGATCGGATCACTTCCTCGGCGACTCCAAACGAAAGTGTGCCTGGATCCCCTTTAACAGCGTTCGCCCTTTTATGCGAATCCGGTCTCTCTCAAGGCAGTAATGTCCACGTTGTATCTGGCGAGTTCCTTTCCTACTAGGGCGTTTCTCCTCTCGGATCTTTCCTTATCGTCTCTGTCCATTCAGGTGCGTAAGTTAGACTAAATTTAGTGTTATTGGAAGTTGTCGATATCATTATTTTCTTTGTGGAGTTGCATTAAAGGGAGTTAACAACTAGCAAGCTTCTTTCTTCAACACTTGATTTGTTTGATCGGATAATTACCGGTTGGTATTCCAACAAATATTCAATAAGGTGTTCTATCTTGTTCATTTGTATTTGCAAATACCAGTGAATTATTCGACTGTAGACGCCCGAATGATTTTGACCGGATATTTGGCCAACTGTAAGAGACTTGTAAGTAATCAAATGCAACTTCCCTTATTGTAATTTCAGTTGGTAAGTTAGACTAAATTTAGTGTTATTGGAAGTTGTCGATATCATTATTTTCTTTGTGGAGTTGCATTACCTCGATCTGTTGCATTAGTTCTTGCGATATTATTATTATCTTGTTTTTTCTAAATCCGATTTTGAATCTATCGTAAATATTGATCATCGTTGTGAAGAAGCTATTCGATATTATTCCGTAACTAAGAACAGAAGATATCAGCGAGGATAATTTGGAAAATTCGGCACCCACTGTTTTTAAATTTATTATATACACATGTTGTTTATTTTCGCGACATGTAGACTTTTTTGCCACTAAATTAAGATCACCAACACGTGTTGTTGCAGCTGAAATACAAATTGTGACAACTACTAGTAGTTCAATCACTAGCAATATTGTTGTTTACATAAATACACCTATTCAAGCATAAAGAGCTGACATCAACTACAAAATTATGTAAATGGGGACTACACGTTTGAGATATTTTTCAAATTTCTATTGTGTACTCATCAATTAGATATTTTACTTTAGTTTTTAATTCACGCACTTGATGTTATTACTTTTGTTGCACATTGATTGGAGGGTTCTTTATTTTATGAGCTTAAATTAATTAAAACATTTCCGTACCCTGTAAGTAATGGTGATGCTAAATTATCACTGTTAAGTGTTATTTTAAATGCTCCATTTTCTTGTAATCAACTGGCATTATTCACCTCAGTAGATATATTTGATGACACATTAAACCGTACAGATGAAATTACCGTCAACCTGTATATACCTCGAGCAAATACATTAATTTGGACAGTGTTATTTTGACGCACCCAAGCGAAATATACCAGCTAAATATACTAAACATTACTGATATTTTGTGTATGTGGTATTTTAACCTTATTAACTTTTTCAGGAATAACAAAAAAAGAATCACTTATAATATTATCTACTATTTCCTTAATCGTGTCAATATTCGTCTTGATATCCGATCGTTTAATGACAAATGTGTACCAAATAAATAATCTGCGATTTCATCAATTTTGCAGAAGAGCTTAGATAATACGTCACATTCGGTCCACAACGTTAATAATGTAGTCAACATTTACATAACAGCTTGTTTCCGACTGCTTGTCGGATACCTGATCTCCAAAAACATTTGCAAGATTTAATAATTGGGATATTTAAATGGATAAGATTTTGGTTACACTCTCTTGCGATATTTCGTCTGAGGGTTTTTGTTTAGTGGAAGATCTCCCGTAAATATATACCATTCTACAACAATACGATATATTTAAACGATCGAGAATACTCGCAAATTCGTAAATAACTTTATGGGTTGGTTTGGTTGAATTTGATACATGCATGAGTACAGCTATTTCTTCAGCAGCAGAGGGGGTGAATCGGACAACATTTTTAAACAAGTTTTCAATGAAATCAGGCTTACAACAATGAAATCAGGCGAATCGGATAGCAAGTTTTCATAGATCAGGATGAAATCAGGCCAAAAAAAAAATAATGAAAAAATCAATGAAATCCTGAAATGAGTAAAAACTTTTCAACCAAGTCCGATACGATATTGTGTCCTAGGTACGGGGGGCGAATCAGACAACATTTTTAAACAAGTTTCCAATGAAATCAGGCTTCTACGGCCAAGATGTGGTGAATCGGATACAAGTTTTCATGGATTAGGCAAAAAAAAATCAATGAAATAATAATGAAAAATCAATGAAATAAAAAAAATGACTTAGCCTCCATTCGATTTTCAACCGAATATTTGATCCAGTCCGATACGATATCGTGTTCGAGGGTCATGTAAATTTATTGTTACAAATCCGTGTGGGGCAGACTGAGCATGACTAAAGAAATTTCGAAATTGATTGAAGTCAATATCAGAACACCATGTCTGCCAAATATTTCGTAGCGTATCAACTCCATTAAACACACACAACACATTACAGTTATCTCTGATCACTTTTGGAATCTGAGTGTATCGTTGAGTGACATAGATCACATCAGTGTTTTTGTGCCTGCCTCGGGAAAATATTCTAGCAGGATTTTTTTGTTTATCTAACATTACATCGTCGTATACAACTAAATTGTTGATACTTCTATCGAGGTCTTCTACTGATGGTGCCTCGTCAATATCGGTTATAAATTCAATAACATCCTCACCAGCAATCTCTGAAGCGTTTTCATTAAAATCTTTTAGCACTTCATAGCATCGTTGATCATCTACGCTAGGGGCAATTAAATACAACTTATCCCACTTCATCCATCTCATTATTAAATTGAGCAACAATTGCGTCTTGCCGGATCCAGATGGTCCGATTATAATTGCGCGGATAGAGTTTGGTAGCGCTGCATGATGCTTCACTGGTTCTCTTGTTTTAGTCGCTGAAAAATCAATTATATTTATATCTCTATACATAAATTATGGATCTATATTGTGTGAAGTGTAAGGCGCGTACTGGCACAGATGACTTGACGACGATTACAACAAAAAATAACCGATCAGCGCTTTCTGGTAAATGCGTACAATGTAGTACAAAGAAATTTAGATTTGTTTCTAAACCCAAGGAACCTTTAAAAAAAACGAGGAGGTGATATCGCTGCCAAATTAGCAAAGACTCCCTGGAACCCCATGGGGGAAATACCCTGGAGAAAAACACCTTCCAGGGTATAGTTATTGTGGACCGGGAACAAGACTTGATATCAGACTCAATGATCAAAATCAGCCCCGACCCGGTGAAGAACCAATAAACGCTATTGATAAGGCCTGTCACCTTCATGATGTCTCTTATAAAAGCAGCAATTTGCAACACAGGCATCTAGCAGATGTGAAATTAATTCATGCGTTAAATGCTATTCCTGATAAATCCTTCAAAGAAAAATTGGCTTCATTTTTGATAAAATCGGCTATGAAAAGTAAATTGATGTTAGGTGCTGGTAATTAATAACAACATGGGATCTATTTATTACTCCCCAAGAGGATACTGGAGGGGTAAATCAGCAATCCATAAACTCGCTAGCGCTGCAAAAGTGAAAAAAAACCACTGCGGCTCATTGGTTATCCAAACAGGCACTATGGCAAATTTATCTACCACCGCCTAAACAAATTAATGTCTCGCATTTTGATGTGACCGGACCCAATGAAGTTCATCAGGCTGATCTATTATTTTTGCCACATGACCACGGTTACAAATACGCATTAACCGTAGTTGATATTGCAAGTAGATACAAGGAAGCAGAACCGTTAAAAACAAAATCGGCCACTGAAGTGGCTTCTGCATTTGAAAGGATTTATCGACGAGGTCCTCTGCACTGGCCAAATCTATTACAAATTGATCCTGGCAAGGAATTTCAGGGTGCTGTTTTAACAACGATGAAATATCACAATGTCACTATCAGACGGGGGCATACTGCACTGCATCGTGATCAGGCAATTGTAGAACGGTTTAATAAAACCCTTGCTGAGCGGTTATTTGGATATCAATACGCAAAACAATTCATCCAAGAAAAAAGATCCCGTGAATGGGTTAAAAGGTTACCAGCTGTGATTACTGCACTGAATAACGAGATTACTAGAACAATCAACATGAAACCTATCAATGCGATTAAAAAGAAGTCAATACCTGAAAAATCACAAAAAGATTTCAAAGAACCAATTCTTGGTAGTAATGTCATTGCGAGGTATTTATATGAACCAGGAGAGCTTGAAGGTGGCAGAAAAAGGGCTACTGATCCTATTTGGAGTGTTACTACACACAAGATATCTAGTATACCACGATCTACGGGTAGACCTCCAGTCTATAAACTGGATTCAACTGCCCCTCAGCGGGTTTTTACTAGACAACAATTACAAATAATACCCGAGGATACTCAATTGCCACCCCATGGTCTTAACTAGCACCCTTGCGTCTATTGCACTCAAGACAAGTCAACATCACATTATTTCTGACATGACCGAGACTGTTATTTTTTCTGTCAACGGTAAATTGGCGAGGATCCTTATCCGAATACTGCCAACGCATTATACAATTGCAACTTGCGCAGTGATTATTCTGTTGTTTCTTCAAAGTGATTATTAATCCAGCATCAATATCAAATTCTCGTTGTGTTTTTTTTGTCCTGTTGTTTGTAACCGGAGAGTTTTTTATCAATCATTTTAACATCAATATCATTATCGTCACCAATGATTTCATCATCGAAAACAATTCTTCGAAGTTGATTTATTTTTCGTACTCTGGATACTGAAAGATAGACTAAATTCGACCATTATATGCGATTATCTACCATCCAAACAATTGTATCTGATATAGTCAATCCCTGTGAAGAGTGTATTGTTGCTGCATAACCTAACGTCCATGGGGATTTATTAGCACGCAATGCATCTTCAACGACATTGATATCAACCAGCACAATATCATTTAATACCAGAATTTGTTTTTCACTCTGTCCTGGAATATCAACTTCAATGTTCTGTTTTCGTGTATCTGATGGCCTTTAACAAAGAGGCACTGGAAGCGTTGCAAATTTTTGTTTATGCAATTCAAATAATTTCATCTGAAGTGTGTCCCTGACTATTTTTCTACTTGCAATGATCAAATCGTTTGGTCTCCACATTTCCCAGAAATCATTCATTGGAGTTTCCGAAATTATTTCACGGGCTATTTCACACTGGATTCTATCCGGTTGTAATCTAATTAATTTCTTAAATTCTTTTAATTTTACATCAAGTGATCTATGATCGGTATCAATTTCTTCATAATAGTCTACAAAACCCTTTAGCCATTCATGTGGGGATGCACCGACAAATGGTGGTGGTTGGCCGTGATCACCGCACATGACGACTTTTGTATTTTTTAATAACAACCACTCAAGAAATATTTTTAATACAACTTCGGACACTGTGTCTATTTCATCCCAAATCATGATTTCAGGAATAAATTTCTCTCCCATGCGCTCAGGAGTCCATTTATCTCCCTTCCATCGGAAAAAGCTGTGATAAGTGCAGGCATTTACCCCTCTCTGTATCATTTCTCTTGCAAGTCTGTGAGTCGGTGTTAGTACAATCATGTTTGATTTTGAAACGCTAGCGTTTCTACGAAATAACTCAATTGCCCGGGTTGTTTTTCCTGACCCACCACAGCCGTTTAAATAAACTGTTTTATACAGGCATATTGGATCAGAAATCGGTGGCGCATTAGAAAAATCTGATTGAATCTCTTTGAGATTCCGATAATTATTTTCAATCGTAACATCTGCTGATTGAATATAATCATGAATCATTTCTTTCTTAATTCTCCATGATCCCCGTTTCTCGTTGCCAGTAGCCTTAAAATCAGCCATTTTGCTATTTATGTAAAATGAGTCAGTAGCAACTCTAACTGCGGTGTTAGGAAATCTATTGATCATTGAAAATAAATTAATAGAAGCATAACCGAGCATAGAAGCTCTCAAATGTGTGTACTGGGGTTTGTATCCATCATTGTAAGTAACAATTGTACCCAATTTGGTTCCATCGGACATAAATGCGTCCTTACGATTGACATATAGGCCTTTATTCGTTAAATCCGCGATTACAAAATCGTATTCAGCGTTGTCTATAATCAATCGTGAAGAATATCTCGTATTATCATCTTTGCCACCCTGAGTGAATTTACCGATTATTCTTCGTCCAAGATTTTTTGCTTCATTGTTTCTGATTTCAAATAACTGTTTGGACCAATTCATGATTTGTTGTTCATTAAAATCAGGAAACAGTTTTCGCTCTTCGCTAATTATTTTTTCTAGATCAGGTTGTGGTAACCAGACTGATTTCTGTTCTCGATAGGATATAATTGCTTCACTGACAATTAATGATTTTAACATCTTACAATCAAGCATATACCGTAATAACACTATTGGCATCCAGTGTTTTTCAGACATGTGTTTACCAATCCAAAGATAACTACACGGATGAAGTCCTTCAGCCATTTCAAATGATACTACACAAGCGAATCCGGTTAAATCGAAATCAGGCAGTGGTCCATTAATAGCAACACGGGTCATTTCGTGTGTGGGGTGTCCAAATCGTTTGAAATATTTCTCGCATTCTCCATACCCAAGAAAACTTCCTGGATAACACGCAATAATATCAACTGAAATAACGGTATCAGGGTCGTATTTTGTATTCCATAATCCTCCATGGCCGTATTCAAGACAGGACAATTTGACATCTGATAAAAATTCACTTCGTGTTGGTTTCCACGCGTTTTTCTTTCTAGCAAAATGTGCTGCAATTGATGGTAGTGTAAAACAGTTTGCTAATAATTGATCGTTGTCTTCCCCGTCCCCAGAAAACTCACTAGCTAGTTGTTTCATTTGATTATGCAGTTCTTCAGTACGGTATAATTCTCCGTTGGGTCTTACAAACTGATCAAATTTGCATTCTTCGTCTGAAGTACTATGAAATAGCCACATTGACACAGGATAATTTTTACTCAAATGGTAAATAGCATCAAATAATTTCTGCTCTAAAAAAACTCTTCGGTTTGGGATAGATATTTTACGGTTCTATCCCGTGGGAATATTGTTACTGCAGATGACCACGCGTGTGCGTTATGATCAAGAATTTCAATTGGGGTTCCTTTTGATTGATATTTCGATTCGTATAATACTTCTCCGGTGATTGTCCTTACCGATATTGGAAATCTCAATGATGTTTCTAATTTGGTTATATCCTGAATTGTTGCCCCATGCTCTTTTACCGTTAATTCCCACTCGGTTATTTTTTTTTCGTCTTAGATCAGTAAGTTTTTTTCCCCGGGACGCATTTGTGAAGTGTTCTATTATTCGTTCTGCTACACAATTGAGCCCTGTCGAATATTTCATGGGTGCTAGTTTTGCAATATCAGGTTTTTCATTCAGCGGATAGATCCCGTAAACAACTGCTGTGACAGGATAAGATCTTTCGTAGTAGGGTTTATCAATTCCAGTCGAAATTCCTGGTTTGGAATCTTGATTCACAGTGATAGTTTTTTTGCCCTTGAGAATGGATTCAAATTTATCCCTAATAACCCATTTTCCATCCTCACGGATAATGAATTTGATTCGGAAAAAATGACTTTTTTCCCCAAGACGTGAAATGATCACTGCTGCTTTTTCATCATTCATGGTAGCGTCAACAACACCATCAATTCGAAATGTTGACCAACAATGAGATGCTCCATCACGCTTGAATTCATTAAAACAGTCTCTGATGGCTTTATCAAGAATTTTATTCTTGGGTGTATTAGAAACTATATCAAGATTGAATTGAGCATCCTTCCATGGTAATTTCTTGTTACGTTTTTTGGGTCTATCGCGATTAAATTTAGGATTAATTTTCAATAATCTCTTAAACTCTTTCATGTTTCCGTCTACTACACGTTTTTTGGGTCTATTGCGATTAAATTTAGGATTAATTTTCAATAATCTCTTAAACTCTTTCATGTTTCCGTCTCTTGGACGTTTTGGACGTTTGTTTCTGTTTACTACACGTTTTTTGGGTCTATCGATATTAAATTTAGGATTAATTTTCAATAATCTCTTAAACTCTCTATCAGTATTGAATTTAGCATGTTTCAAGGGTAATCTCTTGAACTCCCTCATGCTATACTAAAAACAAGTCTCTAAATGAAAGATTTATGTATAATGAATCCTTGCAAATGGATCAGTCATTGAATTAGACAAATAGTATAGTATACGAATGACCCAAGAATTCAGACAGCACCCTGTGAGTACAAATTATGAAGCATCCAGTGATGGTGTTGTAAGACACTGTAGACTGAAGAACCCATTTGGGAGGGATAATGGTATGGGGTATTTGATGTTTACTGTTGGAAAGAAGAAATATTACAATCATCGTTTCATATTTGAATGTTTTAATGGATTGATCAAAGATGGTTTTGTTATCGATCATATCGATTCTAATCCGAAAAACAATTCTTTATCAAATCTTCAAGCTATCACACAGAGTGAAAATTCCAAACGAGGAAGGACTGGCACTTGTTCAAAAAAAACGAAACCAGTAAAATCTTTGAATGCAACAACTAACGAAGAAAAAATATTTAAACCAATATATGAAGCCGGCAAGTATTTCAATATTTGTAGAGCCTCAATACGATTCGTTGCAGAGGGGGTTTGTCGATCGGCTATTTCAAAAAAGAGCGGACAGAAAGTTCAATTTAGTTATGTCTAATGCGTCATATTTTTCAATTAGAGATATGTCATGTTATAGAATAATGAATTCTGAAAACATGAATAGCATCATAGTTGAAATAGCAAAATTGAAAAATCAGGATATCAAACTATCAGATGGCTTAAATCCTGATCAAATTGTGTCTGATTTTCAGGATATAGAATACGGAGTTAACAACAACAAGTATATGCTACCAAAGAAATATGCACTCATCAAAAGAATTCAGAATTCTATTAGAGACTATCTTTCATTTTCCAGTGACATCAGTGTGTTTGTCCCGTTGTATACTATCGTAGAACGAATACGAAAAGAATTAGGTAACGAATACGAATTGAAAAAAGAAGTCAACTCTAAAATTAGAAACCTACGAGCACTAATTCAGGAAAATGAACAATTTTGATTGCCCGACCCCTTATCATTTTTTGATTTTATTTTATATACGATTGCCCGATCATTTATCATTTTTTAATTCTGACCGACCCTCATTTTTTTTAGCCGACCTTCAAGGTGGTGTCAAAAATCGATGGACGATATGTCAGATTAATTAACGGAAAAGTGAGGAAAGTGACAGTATTATTTATTTTATATACAATTATGACACTTTCCTCATCATTGATAGAAGCTGTTATAGGATGAAATAGCACTTCCATGACCGTATCAAAAATCATCTGACATGTCAAAAAAGTGGGGAAAGTGACAGTATTATTTATTTTAAATACAATTTGGACACTTTCCCCATCATTGATAGAGCCGTTAAAACAATCAAATAACATTTCCATGGTGGTATTAAAAATCATCTGACATGTCATTGATCAAAAATAGAATGGCGAAAGTGTGATAATTATTATTTTATATACAAATTCCACACTTTCGCCACACCTGATAGAAGGTGTCTCACGATGAAATAACACTTCCATGACTGTGTTAAAAATCATCTGACATGTCAAAAAAGTGAGGAAAGTGTTTTACAATTGAAAAATTGTTTCTGATTTCAAATAATGGTCAATGAAGCATTAACAATCCGATTGGCTCGTGAACGATTAGATGCAATTAAGAGATTTGTACCAATTCGTGACTCTGTAAGGAATAAACTGCAACAACGACAGAGTCTTCAGACTGATTTTGCTGCGGGGTCTGAAGAATTGTTTAAACCAGTAACCACAGCAACGAAAGGGGTAGAGGGTGCTATACTGGGAGATGATCCCAAGACGAGGAAATCTGTTATCGGTGAACTTGAAAAAATAGCAGCGAAAACTGAACAAACAAAACAAATGGAATCAAAAAGAACAGTAGATGATTTACGCGTGAGATTTAACGAGGAAGGGTTAGCAGAAATTGATGGGACTGATCCAACAGAAATTCCTGCGCTTGTTGTTACGACATATGAAAACAGAAAAAAATGGTTGAAACCAGAACATCATAAGTTTGTTAAGAATTTCACTCATTGGGCTGATATATTCTACAAAATCAAAACTGAAAAAAGTCAAATTAAGACAGATAGTGCATCATACATTGAATATATCAAGATGGTGGGTATAGTGTACAATCAATACAAAGAGTTTAAACAACAACAAAAAACGCCAAAATTGCAAAAAAAGCGACAGCAACCTGCAAAGGAAATATCTTTTTCTCCTAAAAAACAACAAATACCACGTGATGATGATGATGATGATGATGTTTATTTACAAGAAACGGATTTAGAAAAACTAGATGAAGCAGCTGGTTATAGCGGAAGTGGATTGCAAAATCCAAGGATTTGGTGTCCTGATAGTGTTATCCATGATATATCACGATTAGATGTTCTTGTAGGAGGGTTCCGAGCTGGAAATAACTCTCCAGAAATAATTAATGAAGCAGCTGATATCTGTAGACGGTTATTTGCCGGCGGTATCATGGATATCAAAACATATCGAGATTTCATTGACGAGTTAGCAAATGGGTATCATAGTGATTAAATAACAATTGAAAACACTATTGTTTTTATAATAATGATCATACACTACAATCATGATAAACCAACCCCCGTCTATGTAGTTAATTCACGGTTTTCAGTTTATAAAGCATACTATGGAAATGGTTTGGGTAATACCATTTTAGGATTCTTTTCAAGAATGGCCCCAAAAGTGATGCCGTTAGCTAAACAGTTATCAATGAAAGCCATTGATGTTATTCGTGATAAGGGTATTGGTGCTGTTGGAGATCTTGCCGGAAAGGCATTTTCAACTGCGAAGAATAAAATAACATCATTAGTGAGGCGAAAAAAGAAACCGTTACCGTCTACAGCAGAAATGCCTGCAAGTGTTAGTAAAATAATAAATAACGCAGTAGATGAAAAATTAGCGTCGATGGCTTTAACCCCCGACCCAAATATGATAGGGGGAAGTGGCTTTAAAAAACTAAGTAGAAAACGCTAGCGTTTTTCACGATTTAGACTCTGATAAATAGAATAAAATGTTCAAAAAGTCACCTGATCCAGCGTTTGATATAGACGCCCCAGTCCCCAAGAATGATTCTGTACGCGATTATCAATATTACGCCTATCATGCCATAGACTCAAATAGTCGATCAAGAATTGATCTTCAAGTCCATGATACCAGTAAATACTTTTTGCCTTGTGAAGCGTTTATTGAAGTAGAAGGAGAAATTGTAACAGCTGCTGATACTCCTGCTGTACCAGCACCGTATCCAGCTGGTACTCAAGTCGGGTTTGTCAATAATGGTAGTATGGCGTTATTTGAGAGTGCAAAATATCTCATTGATGGAAAAGAAATTGAGGCGATAGATCGCGATGTTGATGTGGCTACAACAATAATCGGGCTAGCAAGATATTCCGATGATTATACAAGATCAGCAGGACCCTCTATGATGTTTGCAAAAGATGTTAAAAATACCGCTTGAGGAAATTCATTTATTATAAGACGACCAAAGAATAATGCTGGCACCGCTAATATTGATGCCGAGGATATGATTATAAACAACGATGTTAATTTCAATCTAGGAGCTGCAACACGTATTTCAATGTTGGAAGGGCGGCGTAAATCATTTTCATGCGCGATTCCACTGCATCACATATTTGGATTCTGTAGAAACGTCAGAAAAGTTATCTACGGGGCGAAGCATACAGTATCGCTTGTACGAAAGGGTGATGATAACGACGCAATTTGGAGGATTCCAGCGGATGCTGCAACTCCCAATGCTGATGCCGGTAAAGTCAATTTAACAAAAAAATCATTGTGGATGCCAGTGATGACTCCAGCAATCACCGCAGAAGAACGATTACTATCATTTATGGACCAAGGGGAAAAGTCGTTGTTGAGTTGGTTATCAGTGAGTACAGATGTGAAGCAATCAAATATCAACGGGTTATTCACGTGGAATCTAGCATCAAAACAAGGTGTTGCTGCGCCACGTCATATATTTATTGCGTTACAGGATAACACACGAGTTGGCAATCAACTCTTCAGCCATATGATATTTGATCAGTTAGGTGTGAAAGACGTCTCACTGAGAATAAACGGCCAGCAGGAACCATCTGAAGATATACAACTTAATTACACAGAAAATCATATTGCACGAGTTTATCATAGATTGTTGTCATTTATGGCACGTGATCAAAATGTGGATACCGGTCTACAAATATCACAATATGATTTTAAAAATCTGTATCCAATCTATTACTTTTCATTGGAACATCTTGATTTGATGAGACAATCTGTTGTTGATATGCATTTTAGAGCTAATGTGACTCGTGGTGCTATTGCTAATTATAGAGCGGTTGCTGTCATTCTCAGTGATAAATCAATGCTACTTGAAGGTGTTGGAGGAAAAATGAGAGTGGTAGATGCGCCTGTAGAAAATCTTTGAACGATTTTCTCGATTTTTCATCGATTTAGAATCAATCTATTATGTATAATGTCATATAGTGTTATTAGTGTTGCGTTAACTCCTGGTCAAATCAAAAAATTGCAATCAGAATCGGCTAAAAAATGTGGAACCACAATCAAGTTGAAACCTAATCAAATGACTGGTGGTGCAAATAAATTATCGCTGACAACTCGTCAAGTAAAACATTTCAATGATGCACTTGTAGCAAAAAAAGGTGTCCAGATTACTCTTTCTGCGGCTGCTATCAAAAATATGATTAAAACAGGCGGTATATTTCCGTTGTTTGCTGCGTTACCAGCATTGATTTCTGCAGCAGCCCCAGCAGTGGCTAAAGCAGCGGCGTTAGGAGCCGTTGGTACTGCAGCAGGAATGGCGTTGAAAAAGGCAACTGGACAAGGATATCAAAAAAGGGAAAGGGTCTAAGACTACCAGGAACCCCGTATTCATGGTACAGCGGAAAAGGTCTGAGACTACCAGGAACCCCGTATTCATGGTACAGCGTAAAAGGTCTGAGACTACCAGGAACGGTTTATTAATTGAGGAACCTATGGTTCCCATGTCCAATTTTGATTTAATGGATGCTGCTAAAAAACTAGCGATTAAAAATTTCAGAGGTGTTTTTATGAAAGATCAATTACCACATCAACCAAACAAAACTGAAACAGGTATTATTAATCTCGATAACAGCACCGGACCTGGAACTCACTGGGTTGCATACGCTATTGATCCACGTGGGATTGTCTATTTTGATTCATATGGATTAGCCCCGCCAAAAGAGTTTATGCGTTATATAAAAACTTTTCCAATGAAGACTTGGTATTCTACGCTACCAACACAACAAATCAATGATCCACCAATATGCGGCAGCGAAGTATTAAATGTCCTTGATGCTATTTCAGCATCTAGAAAACCACCTCATATTGTCGTAAATGAATACACTAGTAATCGCTGGAAATCGAAACGATTTTAAAAAGAGAAAGAGTTTTACAATAACATGATTGATATTTGGGGAAGACCTCTGAAACCCAAACCCGATGACACTGCAACCCCTGATTCTATCAAGGATATATAAAAAAAATTAAAGATGAAATCGCTGAGACGTTGAATTTAGTAAATGTTGATCCTAATGAGATAGTTGTATTTCAAGACAAACAGGGTAAATTGAAATCTAGTAATATTTCTCTGGATGATATTTTAGTTAAACAACGAAACGCAATCGAGGATATTATCGTGTTATTTTCCGATCAGGGTAAACTCAAACCGGGTGTACTCTTCTCGACTCGACTATTACAGATAGATTCACTGAATACAATAAAGAATTTGAAGATCATTTGAAAAATTATACTCAATTTCGTAGAAATGTCATTCATAAGTTCTTTGGGTCCCTAATGGTAGTTACACCATCTATCGCTGAAATTAAAACGTTTATTGATGAGACGAAAACTTTCATAGAAGCCATCAAAACTGATTTTCCGAGGATGATAACAATCATTGAAAAAACAAAAATCCCTCATGAGAAAACCAAAAACTTAGCATACACGATCCAACACGGATCATTTGCGTGGACACCTACAAACAACAAATTAGATATCACTGCAACCGTTAAAGGTATTTATCGATTAACACTAGTAACAACGACTGAATTTAATATTTCATCGTCCAGTTCATCCGGGGTCAACTATACGATTTCAATGATCATCGACAAGGATACAACTGAAAAGTTCACGATCACATCTACTGATAAAAATTTAGTTAGGGTTTCAACAACGTGGTATGTGGAATTCGTAGCGGATTTAAGTTGAAAATTGAAAGGAAAATCCTTCGGATTTCACAATTGAAGACGCTAGCGTTTTTAAAATAAAAATGATTTCATCATCGCAATATCGTTATCATCAGGTCAGAGAATTTCAAACTAGACTCAAAACCCTGTCTGAGGAGTATGCAATGAAAATTAAAAAATATCGCAGGAGAATTACCGCAATTGATGTTACCATGTATTCAGTGAGTGGTGTAATCACCGGAGCTGGTATTATACTGTCTTCAGTAACAATGATGGCCCCGATAGCTGTTCCAATTTGCATTTCTGCGGCAACAACAATCGCGGGAATAATTTCAATAATCACAAAAAAATATCATCATGCAGCCAACGAAAACTACAAGACTACATAATTCAATTTCATGTTGTATCCACTGCATACTCGCAATTATCCTCATTGATATCGTCATCTCTCGATGATACAATTATATCAGAGAGTGAGTTTTCAGCGATGGTAAATATATATGATTCTGCGATATCGAAATTAGAAATACAAAAACATGAGTATAATAATAATGACAACACCGATGGAATTGGAGAACACAAACCCGAAAACCAGAATGATCTCAATAACCTCAACGATATCAGATAGTAAGTTTTCAGTGATGGTACGTGTCTATGATTCCGCAATATCAAAATTAGAAATACATCATGAGTATAATAACAATGACAACACCGATGGAATTACTTCAACAAATAGTGGAGAACACAAACCCAGTACAAACCAGCATGATATAAATAACATCAACGAATCCAGAATTCAGTGTGAATTTCCCCTCTCCGGTCCCAGTGAAGGAGATAGCGCTAGCAAAATTACGAGTGTAACACAGTTGGCCTAATATCAGATCAAAATCATTTGGTGGTCAACAACCCAATAATTCCCTGATATTTGCAAATAAGAATAAAGACGACGGTACCCCAGACTGGAACGTTGTTTGCATACCAACCGGATCATACCAAATTGAACAAATCAATAACGAATTGCAACGTAGAATAAAATCGATTACTGGAAAAGAATCAAAAATAGCTATAACAGTTCATGAGCCAACACTGTCATCGGCCATTGAAATAAGCACAGAAGGATACGTCGTAGATATCGATCAAAGCTCAATAAGGACCGTACTAGGATGGCCTGAATTACCACCAGGGGGAAAAACCGTTGATTTACCAGAACCACAAAAAACCGATTATATCACAGACAGGATAAAACCCAATAATCCAGTAAAAAGTTATAAAGATCACCAAGTCATTACAGATATTTTTAATATCCTTCACAATATAATAAATAAGGGAGAGAGATTTCTTACTGCTCACGATCTTAAAATCAATGACAATTTCAAGGCAATGAATAATGATTTTTCGCTGTTGTTAATATCTCTTAAATCCGGCTCTCTCACCCGAGATGAATTTATCAGCGTCGTAGAAACATGCAACAAAATTATCGACGATATGGAAACATTTAATTTAAAAATTATTCAGGATATATTAGATGAAGATAATCCCATATCGAGAGACGGATTTGCATCAGATTATAAAATCCGCGTTGAAGATATCCCCACATTCAAACTACCAGGATATAACGTACCAAAACTAAAAAAACTTCTCAGTGACACCATCGATGTTGGTTTTAAAATAATTCATGATGCATGGAAAAAAACAACATCACCGGAAATAAAAATCCTCAAACATAATAATGACCCAGACGGTGGTGGCAGGCATATTGCTCCGTTCAATGTGAATATTCATCGGTGCTAGCGATCAATTTAGTATGTGATGTTATTGAGGGAAGTTATCAAATAAATTTAGAACGATCAAATCAAGCTCAGCAAGGATATATTTTGTATTCATTTGCACCAACAGCCCCTCCAGGATTTTTAATAATTGAGTCCCCGGTGAATCCAGTCTATATGCGATGTCATAATAATTCATTAACCAGAATTAATTTCAAACTCACTGACCAGTCTAATAATCTGATTGATCTACAAGGTGAGGTGTTAGCGATTAGTCTGTTTGTGAGATCCTAAGGACTGGATCAAATATTCGGTTGAAGACGAATGGAGGCTTAGTCATTTTTTTTATTTCATTGATGTTTTCATTATTATTTCATTGATTTTTTTTTGCCTAATCCATAAAAACTTGTTTCCGATTCACCACATCTTGGCCGTAGAAGCCTGATTTCATTGAAAACTTGTTTAAAAATGTTGTCTGATTCGCCCCCCGTACCTAGGACACGATATCGTATCGGACTTGGTTGAAAAGTTTTTACTCATTTCAGGATTTCATTGATTTTATCATTTTTTTTTTTTTGGCCTGATTTCATCCTGATCTATGAAAACTTGCTATCCGATTCGCCTGATTTCATTGTTGTAAGCCTGATTTCATTGAAAACTTGTTTAAAAATGTTGTCCGATTCACCCCCTCTGCTGCTTCTTCATTGCCGCATATTGGTGAGTCAGTTATTGTATGTATTTGTAATGTTGAATAAAAGATTGAAGTATTTATTGCGCTGACATAATCGATATAAAAAATTCCACTTGAATCAATCGTGTATGCAGTCCAGTGAGTAAATACACCAGTGCTGTTATAGAGATTAATGACATCGGTTTCAATATGGTTTGGTCTGAGAGGTATGTCATGTGCTTAGGCTCGAATAAACAGTAACATAGAAAGAGTGAAAATAACAAGCTTGTAAAAATTTAACAAACAATTTATTGAGTACAAATATTTTCATAAAAGAAAATAAATGAACTTACGGTTTTAGAGAATCAAAAATGAATCCAAAAAGAATTCACAATATACTCCACTAGTGGAATTGCAAAAGTCCTGATAATAAAATTTCGTTTCTTGACGAAGCAATCAAAGATGGAGGACGATGTCACGTGATGAATTCAGATTTAGTTTTATGATTCAAATGAGCACAAGTAATTTCCAGATAAATAATATGAAAAATTTCTCTTGATCCAAACGAATTGAAATAATTTGACGCACAAGGTAATTTAGAATAACTCAAACAATAACACACATCTTTGTATTCTAAAGCCCAGACCACTACTGACTGTTTTCTCCCCAAACACTAATTTAAATGCCTGTTTTACGTAAACAGGAAGGGGTCATGTGATTTTTTAGAAGCTCACCGAACAAGGATACGTTTACAAGCTGACGTACTCACCCCATGAGAATCAGCCGAGAATCAGCCATGTCCATGGAATCAACCAATCATTTTAAAGCCTGTTTATCAACTTTGAAACAAGGCCATAACTAAGGTTAACATCTGTTGTTTACTTGTATAGAATATATGTCATCCACTTTCTAGAAAATACATCTCTCAATGAATACATTTTAAAGCCAAAATGACAAATTTGAATCTGACAATTAAAACAAAATAAATGATTTAAATCAAATATACGTAACAGGTAACTGATCTCGCATAAAACACATCTAAAAAATAATTTAAATTTGTAGCAGCATCGAGTAAATCAAACATTGACATTGATATTATTAAACCGTCCTGGGAGTCTTTGACATTTTCCTGAGCTGGAAATTCATTTGGATCAGTTTTATCGATTACCGTTAACGCATTTTCAGTAAATTTGTTACATGCTTCTTAGATTTATTTCTTCTACAGTTTTTATTCTGCATTTTATCAACCGGTTTTATTGGCTGAGGCATTCGACCAGGAAGATCTTGTAAAAGTCTTGATGTTTCTTCAGTTTTGTTAGCTATCGTTTCAAGTTGAGAAAGAACATGTTTATTTGTTTTAGTAACATGTTTGTATAATTCGTGAGAACTGTCTGCATAATCAAACTGAGATTCCTAACGTTCTTGTAAGATTCGCCTGACAGAATCATGGACTGGTTGAAATTTCACAGTTGCTTCTAGTCGCGCTCGTGCTAGTCGCGCCGCGGTATGCGGTTATACAATCAGTATTGATATAACTATGATCCAAATTACAGCAGCAGAGAGAATGCGACCTCGATGAGATATCAACGGGTAAACAATCCGCGCATGCGTTTAAAAAAATACCAAGACAACAGCAAAGTAATACAATTAATTAACCCGTAAAAGAGACTCGGTTAGTTAGAGGCTTTAGTTTCGTGTTATTGACGTTTTTTGTTCTTCATTTTCGTAAGAAGGTTTAGTTTTCAAGAAAGACTCCATTAAAGTTGCTATCTTTGCCCTCTCTGCAGCTACACAATGGCTTCAATGAACTGAGGTTGGTTGCTACAATGAACGAGAGAGTGTTTATGTTCGTTAGACGCTACATGATTAGTTTAGGTCAATTGTTGCACAGTTTATACTGGCCTTTTAGAGCAATTACCTTTTTGTTCCTGACGAGAAAGAAGACTACAAATCAGTAACTACTTTTGAATACTGTTTTGGTACTATTGATGCACATTAATGGTAAATAAATGTTTTTTTCCCCAATTAAAGTGATATGTTTGATACAGTTTCTCAGTATGGTAGTCAGATTGTTACGTGAATATGTAAAATAAATGGTATTAAGTTCAGAAGTGGCAATATAATACTTTGTCCCAATTACGTTTGATCTTTCAGTTGGTTTAACATGGGAATTCCTTTACACTCTATTTGCACCTGCAGGGAGAAGCTGATCACTGATGACACGTTTATTTACGAGATAGCAGGAAAACAACAACGGTTTTCAAATTGTGAGTGCAAAATTGGGTAGCGGATGGATGATTAACTGCAGTTTTACTCGCAGTATGGATACAATAATGAAAGTTTCATCCAGACTTTTAACAGAGGACATATATTAATTGAGATTTGCTACTATGCTGAATAAGTGACATGAATATATTGTGATCAAGAGTTTTAAATCGGAGGCGCATATTTTGGTGGCAGATAATTTAATTATCGCATTGTTTCATTATGCAAACAGTAACCAAAGATCCATGCAGACCGTTACAAGAAGTCTCATATACTTTGTGAGAGGTGCCTACATATTCAAAAAATAGATTTGTTTTCTATTCTTGATGAGAGCCTTACTGTGTGTATGGGGTTTCGGGTGGGGTGGGTTGGATGTAGAAAGGAGCGATGCGAAAGTGAACAGTAATGAAACAAAACTAACCACACATCCATCACCGAAGTTAACTCTTGTGCATTATAGGATACAAATACAGTTTTCATCTTCATCTTTAGTACACAAAGGACTTGCTTGCTTCAAAACTGCTTTCCATGACTGCATTTTCTTAAAGATGTATTTGCAAATAGTGAATTTAAGTTTATTATATGATTTTTGAAGCATACGCACTGAAAACGTATCGCAGTCAGAAGGTTAAAACAACGTTACAAACTAAGAAACCGAAATGGATGTAATCTACTCTGCAGAATCCATTTTTGGTTCTGGTCATGGAGACTACACAATGTTTGATTAGCATTTGAGCATTGCTAATATTTGTCGTCACAAGTTAAAATATATTTGTGGTGTTGTGAACATCGTCAAAGGAAATTGACTTTTGAACCTTACAATGGACATGCGCTGAAAATGTGCCCCAATAAATGACACTTGATTTGGGTACTATACAAACGGTCAGAAAACTGAAATAAATGCATGTACATGTGTTTTGCTGTTTCCTGGTTATGTAGATGGCAAATAGTAATTAGAAAGAAACATATGTGGGCTTCTTCCATTCCCATACGCTGCTTCGATGCATGTTATAATAGGATATTCCTTGAGTTCTGGTGTTTATGTATCACAGAAACTGCCACAATAAGTTGTAACTTGGAATTATATTGAAACTGAAACAGATTGTTGTTCTTAGGTTATAAGTCTGCTTGAAACGGAAAACTGCAAGAATTCTCGTGTGAATTGGACTACCACAAGAAACCAAAGAGCCGGTATTTAATAACTTGATTCTTGCAGAACATTAAATGAATTATAACGGATGTCAGGCAATAATGGTTTTCCGTGTGTACTTAAATCTATAGTTTGACGACGTTTACATTTTGTGTTCATGCAATGATACTGTTCCTTATATATGAACTAACAATCCAATGTGTTGTTCCCAATGCTAGCTGATTTACACACCCTGAGAAATGAATGTATTAGCAAAAAGTTCGTCTAGGATATCAGACTATCTATAGCTGCAAATATTTAAGTTTATTACAATCTTAATAAATCATACTTTAACAGCTATTAATATGACGTCAGTAATAATGTCCATATCAAGCTAAGGAATATAATTTGATTGGAGCATGCTTGTTACTTTACAAAAATACTTTTTTCTATCCAACACTATGTCAAAATTGTGATATAATTAATCATTGTATTCCCAATCCTTTTCAATTTATGCTGTTAATATAATTTCAGATCTTGCTTTTCACTACACTTCCGAAGAAGGAATGAAAGGGATTGCGGAGAGTGGAAAAATTAATGCTTCTGTAGCGGGAAAAAATGACGACGTCGCCTTTGGAGCAAAAAAGGTTTACATGACCCCGCGCCATCCAGAAAAGAACACCCCTCAGGAAATAGCAACAAATAACTATGATGGTTCACCAGATTATGCAAAATCTAAGCTGCCATCTACTAAATATGCCATCGGATATAATGCCCAGGAGATTCAAGCCAAACGAGAATCCAGTAATCGTTCCGTTCAAACAGTTAAAGGTGACGTGCCTCTCGACAAAGCTCAGGTTGTCTATAAAAAAAAAGGTGATGGATACGAAAAAATTTGGAGTAAATCAGAAAAGAAATGAAGTCATGACTAATGATTGACTTTTCGACTTCACCTATCGTATACCAACTATCAACAATTGTACTGTATTCGACAGCATCAAATGTCTAGTTCTTCTTGTTAATAGTCAGTGAAGTGTTGACTGTCGCCAGCATGCCTGCTACTGTATAGCTAAATAAATAACTGACTTGAATTTGAAAAAGATGTGTTAGTTTTAGTCCCATTTGCTTGAAATTATTATAGTTGACATAAACTTGATTGCTTTGTTATTTAAAATGTGAACACAATGTTTCAAATAATTCAATTGGTTTGATTGATGATTGTATCCAAAGGAGTTGACATGTTTACCTTAGTTTTGGCGATTCATCTTTTATTTGTGTGACCAATGCCTTATATTTCAAAGACACATCTACTAATGGCTAATATGAAATTCAAAGAGACGTCCGTAACATTTTTTATAGAACAAAAATCTTCATAAAGTTAATGTGCATGAACGAAAAACGCATCTTTTGTTTGATATTGTTTTCAATACTTGTAGCCTTGATTTATTCTTCACAGCGTGATTTGTGATTTGCTTACATGTTGAACCTTAAATGTTAATAAGTATAGATACATGAGTTAACACGTCGACAAACAAATCTGTGAAATTATTAACAATAGAAAGGAAGCTTTATCCAGTACACGTGTAGTAATAAAGCACATAATGTATATGATGCTGTCCCATTGTGATCAATTGTTTAGAGAATATTATGTCAACAACAACCATAAGATGAATGAGGACAAGAATACGTTTGCTGTATAAATTTAGTGTAAACTGGCATTTCAATGAATGTACATCTTTAGAAGCTTTTAAGTGCTATTATTCATTTTTTTTTACATTCTTTTATTTTCATGACGATTTTTATAAAGATAGAAAATAGTTTCCGCTTCCGTTGTTAAAATGAAAATCCCCAACCAGATGATGCTCTATACGATATTTAAAGCCTGAACTGGAAAATAAATAATTAAACATAAAATAAATATTTAAACATTTGAGGAAAACACATACTAATGAAACTAAAATCTAATGATATGATAAAAATAACATTTGTTGATGTGATGAAAATATCACTTTATATGGTTTCACTGGTTTTCTCGATAAAAGGGGCGCTTTGATGTTATTTGATACATCAAGGCTTTCAAAACAAAATACTTTCCATATTAGATACATTTATTATCGTGATTATGTATTGACTCTATGAACGCCATTTTAATGGTTGTTACAAAGTACATTGAAAAGTGTGATTCAGATAAATGAAATTGAAATCAAGCCATGTATTCTTCCACAAATTTTATTTGCATGATATGCGTTTGTTTTATATTATGAGTCTTCTATTTGTATTAGGTCTTCTAAGGTGGAACAGTGCCTCCAACATGTTTGTTAACTATAATGTATTCAGTTTTGATGAAATAATGAGAAATTATGTATTCTCAATGATGACAAGAATTTCTAATAGTAAGAAAGGTATTTTAAAATCTCTTTGGAACTATGACATTCATGTAAATGCTTATATTATTAGTAGATGGAACAAATTATTCTTTAAATGTATCATTTAATTTTTATTAATAATAATGCATGACGCAGTTAATATTTGTAGATGTTACTGTATATATATAAATATATATATATATATATATATATATATATATATATATATATATATATATATATATATATATATATATATATGTGGACTTTGTAGTCTGGTCTGAAATAAAGAATTCTTATCTTATTATCCCTGATTTAATTTTTACCTGTTTCTAATGTGTGCACACCTAATGTTTAATCGTTACATCTCTCTCTCTCTCTCTCTCTCTCTCTCTCTCTCTCTCTCTTTCTCTCTCTCAAACAAAACAGGCAGTTAGTTAGGATTAGTTCTGTCTCATTAGTAAAACAAATATGTCTCAAGCACGCGCTTGCAGTTTAGTACAGTTTGAGGCCGGTTTAGTGAGAAAAACTACGCATGTAGAATGTACTAAACAATCTCTGGTCGTTCATCTTGAAAGGTAAGACGACAAGGGTAATTTTATGATAAAGCATCGATAAGCTTATCATTTCATTGCATAATGGAGGCAAGGTGGATTTAACATTGTTGGTCACAATAGGGACAAACAACCACACAAGCTGACCCAAAATCACACCTACTGACCAAAACAGTGTTACTGTTCATCACATACACATGCAGACCATTAACATATATTGACCTTTTGACTAATACCCACATATGCTGACCAACATTTTTTCTGGTTAACACGAATATATACAGATGATCACCCACATATACCAATCAACAAAGACACATCCTGGTCAACACGCTCTTTACTGATCAAAGATGACGTATTTTAGCCATTACTAAAAGTAATGCTATAATTCCAAAAATGGAGACAAAATTGGGAGAACATGAATATATTCCAGAATATGTATCGAAATGATAGAGTATAATATACGTACAGTATGGACTAACACATCAAGGAGAACAACTCAGAAATCATTTGCTGCAAGTATTCTTTAAAAACAAACACTAATGGAAAACATGATTGTAAACAAAATTTCATAACACAAAAAGAAAATTAAAAATATATTTAGCACAAGCATAAAGTTTTAATAGAGTATACAACTTGTAATAAGCAAAGTATAAAGTGGCATCTTTAAAAAATTAAAAAAATTAAACTTAAAAAGAATGAAATATCTGAATAATGTTTGAAGATTAGAAAGAACAAAAGAAAACTGAACAATTAATAGAGGTCTAAACAATGAAACAAATGAACTAAATTAGTAATAAAAAGATAAAAACAGTTGCACAAGGAAAGAAAATTAATATAATTCAATAACAACATAACAATAAAGATTACAATTAATTACAAAAGTTTTAAAATGTAAACAATTCAAAAGTTTAAATAGTCCTTTTAGACTTTACATCAGATTTTAACAAATATTTTATTAAAACTATTATGAAAGTTATGATGTTTTTAAAATGTTTAGTTTAAACATAATCTAGTGCTAAGGATATTGTAATTGTGTATTGAGAATAAAAGGATTGGAAACATTGTTACAGTTAAACGTTCCTCACCATTGCACAAATAAATATACAATTAACGAGCATGCAGGCTAGATTTCTGGAAATAGTTAAGACTGATGCGGTACATATGATGAAATGAAAGATGAATGAAGTATAAGACCAGAGGGATTGCGTTGGTATATTCCGGTAAGTAAGCTTTCCATTAGAGCAGAGAGATAGCATTGTGGCATCGTTCAGTAAGTAAATGTTCTATATATAATAATATCAGAACAGAAATTAATAGTGTTTATGAATAATTTTATTTTCATAATAAAATGTCTGCATTTCATTTTGTAGCTAAATGTAATTGTAAACTTTAGGGTGGGGTTATTTGGCTGAGTAAAGTTCGTTGTAAACTAAACGTTTATGACAATCAGTGTTAAAGTTCATTGCTGATTATTTGTGACTCATTTTTTGTCATCATACATGTAGCCTTTATTCAAATGAAAATGGTGGCTTTCTACTGGATATCCAGAGGACCATAATGATCAGCAATGAACTTCCATCTAAATAAATAAACATTCACTGAACAACATTTTTGTCTTAAAAGGTTAAAAGTACATACGTTTCCCTATTAAAAATGCAGAATAGCTTAAAACAGAAATATTATTCTCGGTAAATCCTGAAGGACAGTATAGATGAACAATGTAGATTCTGCAGATCATTGCTCGAGTCATCAAATGTTGGTTTATATAATTTATGGAAAAAAGCGATTATACGTCTATGATTTTGTTGTAATTTCTCCGATTACTAGGCATAGTGAGAGTAAATCAAGTTTATAATCAGGAGACCGGTTCTTGATCCTGCTCTAAAAACTGCGCAACGTATTATTCTTTTTCGGCGATAGTAGACCATTTAGTTCAAAATAAACTGCTACTCTTTTAGCAAATTTAGTTTATTCAGAAATTATTGCGGTTGCTTTAATTACAAAATGTTTGGATACTGAGTTAGTACCTGATGTTGAAATATCAGATTCATATTCCACAACATGGCAAATGTAGGTTGCATTTTATAATTGAAGTTATGTTTTGTTAATTTATACTTAAACCTCCTTAGTCGTCCAATACGCATACATATATAAGTATATATTCAATATGATTGTTTAAACAACTGTTTGATTAAAAACAAGCACTAGTACCAATGTGACTTGTGCAAAATGAATCTCCCAGCCAGACAAAAAATGTACCGTCTGGCTTGCATACCATCCGCTTGTTGAAGAAATGAACAAACTCTTTGTGATGGATTAAAATTATCACGTCCCATAAAAGTGGATTAGGCGATATGAATTGACTGCAAATATTCTCATCAGTGATTTAAAAAAAAATTAGGCATGCATAGACAAGAAACAATATTTTGAAAATATTAAATGTTCTCAATACCATCCAGACATATATACTTTATGCACATTTAATTTGCATAGGTTTTTCATTATATGTTATTGATATTATAACGTTGTGTTTTGTACCTGACCGTGTCCAAACTCAGGTTCATCGTATGTCGGACCTAGTACAATACCTTAATTTCCTGCGTATATATCTTCCCTTTGTATTTTAAGGAACTAAATTATTTCATGAATTTTATAAAGTTTGATGTTTATCACTCTTTCATATTGTTAATATTAAACTAGAGTCGTAATTATACATATGCAAAAAATAATCTAGTATTACAATAGGCTTTTATATTCTGATCAGCATTTGACGCTCTATTCAAAGACACAACGTTCTGAAATTATAAATACATTTTTCTCAAACATTTTACTATCGATTTAAATCACCACAGAAAGCGTTAATTACATATTTACTGTATAATAAAAACAAAGGCATAAGAAAAAAAAATGTTAAAAGTGCGAGGTACCAGTTCCATTTAGATGAAATTTTCAAACTGTCATTCAAATGTTTTGAATTTAAATTCAGTTTAGTACCGCCTTGAATCTCCGTATCAAAAACGTAAAATCTTCTCCTGGTGCCAAATCTATCCAATTGCATAATACAAGTTACGCTCACTATCAATATAAAAGATTGAACAAAAATCATATTTAGATCTCAGTGTTATTTAAAAGACAAAGGTCTCTCAAATCTTTCAATTTCATTATATGGCATGTTAATTATGTCCGTTCAATATCTAGTAGTAGTAGTAGTAGTAGTAATATAATTAGATCGTTAGGACTCTAACGAGACTGGGATGCTCCGTACTTATACCGACGGTTAGGTCCAAGAATCTTTGAATAAACGCTTCTTCTATATATATATATATATATATATATATATATATATATATATATATATATATATATCGTCCGGGCTTGATATGATCTCATACAAAATAGAAGGTGTATGAGAATTTCCAGATAGTAAATATAATATAATTCCTTACCATTCTTGTCCTGAAAGACAGAATGTTGGCGTGTTATAGACAAAAGCACGAAGATTTGATTAATTTGATCAAATAAATATAATAAACTTTCACAAACTCATAGCAAGAAAAGTGTATCTATCCCAGCTTGAAATAGATTGCTCTCCATTTTATATCCGAAGGTTACTTTTATGCACAAAGTGATGCTCATGATGCAAATATGAACCCTTTCCATAAAAATTCTTTTAAAAAATAACAAATATTGCATTATGAACAGCTTGACGAAAGTGAAAATAGTTTTTTTTATAGATATTATATATGGCTCTAGACTTGAACTAAACGTATCCATAAGTACAGATGACCGGCACAACGTCTTAGACGCCTATCGATTTTGAATAATGTAGATACTGTTAAATAACTACAAATGGTGTACATGATTCAGATCAATTATAACAACCACATAATCCCGAAACAACTAATTAATAATAAATCAATATATTAAACATGTGTAACAACAAATAACTAAATATCTCATGATACACTCAAATTAGAAACTTTGACAGTTGTCAAACTACACAACTTTACCATGATACATTATTAGTAGTATTCATCTTGGGAGTATGCAAAAAAAGGAAAGAAAATAGGTACATACATACATACATACATACATACATACATACATACATACATACATACATACATACATACATACATACATACATACATATATACATAGAAGAGACTAGATGACAAGCTGTCAACAAATACATGCATGCATGCATGCATGCATACATACATACATACATACATACATACATACATACATACATACATACATACATACATACATACATACATACATACATACATACATATGTTATTTTCCATGAAGTCCAACGATTATAATTGGTTGTCCAATGAATCATTGATTGTTTATATTTCATTCATGTTGATGTAAAATAAATCCGTGGCAACTCTGAGTGCAGTATCAGGAAATCTGTGTATCATTGATAATACATTAATGGAAACATATGCGAGCATCGATGATCTTAAATGATAAAATATTGAGGCGATTCTCCATCGGTACAGCTGATAATAGTTCCAAACTTTGTTCCGGCGTATAAATAAACATTTCGGTTTATAAACGTTTCCTTTGCTATTGTATCAGCGATTCTAAAATCTCGCTCAGCATCATCTAGGATTAATCGTGTGTGATGTCGTTTATGATCATACCATCCACCTTGAGTGAATGTACCGATTATTCTTCTACAGAGAATTTTTGTTGCGACTTCCTCTTTGATATAATTAACGATTACATCAATGTTGTAATTGATATATGGAATTAATTAAGGCGTTGGTAACCAAACATCAGTTTGTTTTCGATATGATATAATCGCTTCACTGACCGTCAACGATATTAATATACTATCATCAAGCATATATCGCAGCAATACTATTGGTGACACATCTTCTCAGAGAAATGTTTACCGAATCAAACGTAACAACATGGATGAAGATGTTGATTAAATTCAAACGACACAATACGAGTAAAATCCGTTAAATCAAAATCAGGTAATGGTACATTAATAGATATTGGCGTCATATCATGTGTTGGATACCAAATCTTAAAAAGTATTTCTCGCATTGTCCCATCCCAAGATAACTCCCAGGATACCACGCGACCATGTCAACCACGATAACATCTTTGTAATCATATTTGATATTCCACAAACCACTGTGCCCGTATCTAACATAACTAGCTTGAACATCTTTGAAAAAATGTTGTTTTCCATGAATTGTTTCCTTGTCAAAATGAGGCGCGACTGGTGGAATGGTAAAAGAAGTTCGTCGTTATTTGTTGAATATTGATTAGTGAGTTTTATCATCGCGTAATAAAGAAATTCCATCCGATATAATTCACCGTTTGGTCGAACAAACTGATCATATGGACAATCTTCGGAACTTTTAAACAACCACACTGATAAGGGATCAGATTTACTTATCTGGTAAATAAAATCATATCTATTTTTTGAATATAATCTCGTAACACGATCTCCTGGAAACATCATGATTGTATTAGTCCACGCGTTTGAATTATGATCCATGATTATAATTGGTGCTACTGATATTTTGTTTAAATTTGATTTATATAAAATCTCACCAGATATTGTTTTTTTACGATTATTGCAAATTATAATTTTTTCGATAACACTGCAACATCTTCTATTGGCGCTCCCTTATCCATAACGGATTCAGTCCATTTATCTATCTTTAAATGTCGTTGATCTGTTAAACCATTTCCTCGTTAAGCGTTTTTGACATGTTCGATTACTATTTCAGGTACACAATTCAACGATGAGAATTTCATTCGAGTTAATTTTTTAATATCGGGTTTATATATCAAGTAAATTATATAAATTACAACATTTAACGGATATGCTCTTAGTAGATTCTATCAATTCCTGTTAATGCTCCTGGTTTGGTTTTATTGCTTAAAATCACATATTTAAATTGCGATGTAATTATACGATTATGATTATCATAGACGCTCCATCGTCGTTTATCAAACTTAACAAATTTCGTCTGAATAAAATATGATTTATTATCGCTGAAATCTATCGCGGCAAGAATTTCTCTGGCTCGTTAATCAGTCATAGTTGCATCATGATGTGTGGTTGTCCCCGTCGGCCATGTGTATCTAGCTCCGTCGCGATAGAATGCAAATTTGGCTTGTTTTATACTATTGGTTATTTTGTACCTTAATGTAACATGATTTGGTTTAGAGACAATATCAAGATCACAATATTTCCATGTTTTTCATGGACTTATATCAGGAATCTTGGAAATTCTTTCCATATATTTTCTAGACAAATTTTATGTTTAATTAAATTATTTAAAACTATTAGTATAACAATGACACAAAATCATTGTACGTGGAAATAGATGGGAGCAGCAGAATTTTGTTCTCGTGCGTGTGTAGGAAATTACTGTGCTCAACAAGGACAACATATCCGACAAGGATTTCAAGGACCTGTTTGTTGTATCAAATGTGGTAACTTCCATGAATTTCATCACAAGCAAGATTGACTGCGATCACCGAGGTTAGATTTACTGATTCAGGCGATATATGTCTACCACCATGGAATGAATCATTGTTGTATCTAAGGATATTATATACTTATATTTTTCTCCATGACTCGACGATTTTAGTAAAGTTTTTCGTGATAAGATCGCTGAGAGATATCTTAGGTCATTGTATGTAAAATTCTGGCATAACAAAGGTTGGTAATTGGTTTTCTGTTATCGCGTAATGTCTTAAAAGCAACTGTTTAAACGTTTTTACATTCGTAAAGGGGCAATAAGATAATATAGTATAACCAAAGTCAAATGCATATATAATGATTTGTTTGTTGATAAACTCGAGGTCTGATACCTGTTTTAGATGTTTTATCAGTTCAATGATATGTGCTGCTTTGTATCATCGTTGTAATGTTGTGCGAGGTTTAAAAAGAGGTTTTAAAAGAAATTTTGTAATTTATGATTTTTTTTTTTCATGTTCAGACTTAATGACGTCGGAAAATGATTTGATATTTTTTTCATCGATGAAAAATTTATACTCCTGGTGTGTATCTGACAAATCTCTGGAATTTAACAACATATGATGTCTTGTACCATCAAACTTAGTAGAATAATAACAAATATTTGTTTTTTGTTCCATGGATGTGTTTTTTGATATTCTGGATGTAAAAGAAAGTCATTTGTGTTGGTAACAGACACATCTCGATGTGGTTTTGGTGGTCTCTTATATTCAGGAGGAATTTCGGGCCATCCTAATACCGTTATAATCGATACTTTATAAATGTCCACGATGTGATCGGCAGAACTTATTTATATCGTGATCGACAAAGATGGTTCATGAACCGTTATAGTTATATTTGAGTCTTTTCCAGTTAATGATTTTATTCTACTCTGGACTTCATTATTGATATCCTCGGTAGCATAACCTCCCCGTGATATTACTACAACAGGCCAATCAAGGTTCAATCGGGTTTGTTTTAATTTGCAAATACCAGTGAATTATTAGGTTGCTGACCTGCAAATGATTTTATCTGATATAAGGCCAACTGTAGAATACTCGCAATTAAGCAAGTGCGATTACATTAACGTTAAATTCAGGATGCATCGACGTTATTGAGATCATTATTGTTCTTGGCGGAGTTGTATTTGTGTCAATCTATAAAAGAAGTTCCAATGACGTCATTATTTGTTTTTGTATATTTTAAATCAGTGTTACTGTTTGTTTCGTTCTAAATTTTAATCATATGAGTAAATTCAATATCTGATATTTTTCCATCATTAAGGTCAGTTGATATTAACGAGGATAATTTAGAATACGCCTGTGTTGCTGTGTGCAACTTTACAGTATAATCGTGGAATTTTGTATACGCGCACGAACATAATTGTTTTGCAATTATATTAGCAACGCTAGATATTGTTGTTGCCGTTGAAACACAAATTGTTACATTCACCGGTGACATCATTGTTATCAAAGATATTAAAATTCCGGTTTCAACAACAACCGCGGACACCAAATACACGATAATATCAACGACAATTATACGTCGATGACATTTTTTGTTTTTATTGTGTACAAGTGAAAGATGGCCTTTAATTTAGTCTGCTATTCACGTGCTTGATTGTATCGATATTATTTGGACGTCAATATTATTATCTACTTAAATCAGTTACAAATTATACGTACCATGTGAGTGACACTGATACTAAATTCTCAACGCTGGGTCTTATTGTAAATGTGTCAGTGGATCCGTTTTCTATTATTGTACTTGCACTATTCATTCCCGTAGATGTATTTGATTAAATAATAAATTGTAACGGTAAAGTCAGAGTTAATCTATATATACCTCGATCAGATGCGGTAACTTGAATGGTTTTATTTCGAGGTATCCAGGTAAAAGACCCATGTTGAATCGAGTATACACTATTGATATTTTCTTTATGTTGTATTTGAATCTTATTACGATTTGCAGCGATATCAGAAAGTTTCATAACGACATTTGATGGCTTTCCAAAGATATTATATGAGGTTTCATCAATATTTCTAACATTTCTACGGATATTTGTAAACGCGGTTATATGAGCATCATATTCAGCCCGTAGCGTTGATAGTTTATCGTCAACGACGTCTACGTATTTTTTTGTTACCACGTCAGTGTCAGATGTTGGATTACCAAGTGATGTTGTTATATTTAAATTCATGCTGAGTTCGCCTGTCATTGTATCACCTGATTTTTGTACTCGTGTAAGAACATTATCAAATACAGTTGAAAAAAAACTCCCGGTTTAATCTTGCCAGAAGAATCAAATAACACTATAGAGTTTTCAGTTACTCCATTAAGTCTAACAATGAACTCATTCAATGAAAGATTACTCGTTCTTAATTTTCTTGTTAATCTTGAAAAATAACAATTTCATTCAGATCCACATGTGCAAGATTAAACAATTCAAATAATTCGTCGTTGGTGATTTTTTTCACATTTTCGCTTGATATTCCAGTGGTTTTTTATCTTGAGATTGATCTTCCGTAAATATCTACCATTATAAATAGATTATTTCTTTAACTAAAATCCTTTGTAGATATTTAACGCTGACTTGTATAATTGTGTACAACGTTTTCACGTGGTTTGGTTGATTTTGATACAGTATCAAGTACATTAATTACTTCTCTGACACGTCATGGTGGATCGGTCATTGATTGAGTTGGTAGCGTTGAATACCAGACTGGAACTCGCTTATCGCTAATAAAGTTTAGAAATTATTTTGGTGGAGCTAACCCATATGAATAAAAAAAATAATAATTCCACGTGGATCAATCGCGTATGCATCCCAGTGAGTTCTTAGTTCTGTGGAAGTATCGAGATTAATAATGCCAGTTTCAACATAATTATTTTTTGAGGTAATTTGTCACGAATAAAAACACCCAAAAAGGATTTTATATTTAATTTGTGTAGCAGCGTTTATTATATCAAAATTTGACATTGGAGTTAAATAAATACTTCCTGGTAATCTCAGGCCGCTTCCACAAATGAAACGACTCCCTGGTAATCCCAGGCCTCGTGTCGTTCTTTTTGTTTGTATCCCTGTCCAAGAACATTTTTATTTTTTAACAATATTTGTAGAGAACAATTGATACATTTTTTTGATAAAACCATAGCAGCAGGGGGGCGGAGACCTCAATTAGAGGTGTTCATAGTAAAATAAAAAGTCTTCCTAAAAAATAATATAACAAAAATTAGTAACAGAAGTAACTAAATCCAATAGAGACTCTATCGAGTTTGTTAGAATATTCGTTTGAGGTTATTGTCGTTATGTTTTTGGTTTAGTATGAAGGATTTATTTAACAAGAGGACCCTTATATAAGGATCGGGTTCCGCCTCTCTGCTGATGAAAATTAAACGTTTATACGGTCTGAACTAAAACCACTACACTATTCCGGATTACGGTTAGTTATTCCAGTCCAATTTAATACGTTTGCTAATACGGTCGCGTTATTACGTATAGTGAGCACATAAGCCACTACTTTATGGATGCCGACAGCAGAACCCCGCTATTTATACCGTCCCACTTTTTCTATTACTTTATTTCCGACTCTCGCTGATAATCATAATAGCAAAGTTAGCTGACATCTCAGGTATACTGAGCGAGATATATACTCAACCTTTGGGCAACACATGAATCATTCGGCGACCGGTCGCCCAGAGGTTGGTTATATGCATGAGCGTACATCCTTTGACCTTTCGACGACATTAAATGGGCAACAAAAATGTACGTGTGTCGTTTATTTTATTGTACCATTTTTTGTGTATTTTCATTTTCTTTTCAGCATTCCATACAGTATGCACCCTATAGGAACAAGCATGACTCGTGACACACACATATTTAGTTAACAACAATATCTGCAAGAGCTTACCATTTAGACGCTGTCGCCTAAAGGTCGGATTTGTGAATATATATATATATATATATATATATATATATATATATATATATATATATATATATATATATATATATATATATATATATATCTGATGAACCAGTTATGAACTGATTACGGTAGGTGGACATGGGTAAATTGACAGAAAAATATCTTCTTCCTTTGAAATTGTTACATGCAGGTAATATGAGTTATGCACATTGTGCAAATATAATCTTGAACATCAACTGTATGAAAACGCAATTTTGAAAAGACAGTCGGATAAATGGCAATTAATATGCAAAACGTTATACAGATGGACAGATGGAAAGAAACATCCCAACAGGTTCGCTTATGACCACTGACCAGGTGAACTACAATGTGAGACTTAATAGCTACATGTTTGGCTTCGTTAGTTAGTCGGTGTCCTGCCTTAGTCAAATTACATGCTAATTACTTAACGTGTAGTCAAGGAATGCAAAGTAAGTTTTTGGAGCGAAAATGCAATATGCATAATAAATCATAAAGAAATTTAGGATTAAGGACTAAATAATTAACTTTTTCTTCTATCAAAAGATTAATATATATAATGTACACACAATATAAATAAGGATAAATAACTAAATAATTACTTTTGTTTTCTATCAAAAGATCAATATACATAATGTGTTCCTAATGGAAAAAAGATTAAGGATTAAGGAATGTATGTTGTCTTCTGTCTAATGGTCAATTTACACAGCATTGAAACAAGGCTTTAGGTCTAAATAATGCATGTTGTCTTCTATCACATGATCATCTTCATTATACTAAATTGGATCAACGTCTGACCGATAACATAATACAACGAATCCTATATAGAATAGGAAAATCGTACTATCTGAAGTTTTGTCCAGTTTGTCAATATTCCACCAATGACTGATGAGATGTTATTCCAGCTGTCACTTTCAAATCGCTTATGCGACGAAACCTCTTCTGGTTTTCTTCATGCATATGACAAAGTAATTAACTTGCATGTTTCATAGGTATAAATATGACACCAAATATAAAACAAGGCTGGCTTAACAGGCAAATTGTATTGCTATATTTTACCATAAGTCCGCTCCTATATGAAATCCAAAATGTGTTTGGTATTAATATAGCGGATAGGTCAAATATAATCGTTAAGATAGTTATTGCAAAAATTGAACATTAAACGCCTCGTGGATATAAATAAAGTCTGACACATCGCACCACCGAATTAAACATTTTGAGAATATCATTCTATTTCGCATTAAAAACTACGAACGTTTGCTTACTCAATTACCCGACTAGCAATGCACTGCTTGTAGTTATTAACTTAGTTGAATACATGGGTACAACTAAATAAATAAATACAAATTAGAAATTTAAATAACACACACACACACACATATATATATATATATATATATATATATATATATATATTAGATTTATTATTTATCCCACGCCATTATAATATGCAGCTCCAGCTACATCTTTATCAACTTAAAGATGTCTTACTAATATCAAAGCCGTAAGGATACATAGCATAATAGTAATAATAAGTAGCACTCTAGCGTGTATGTAAATCGCAGTCAAATGGTCGTGGTCAGCTCTAGCGTGAAGGGTAATTTCACATGGGGAAATGTAACATGAAGTGAATGGAGAATTGGACAGAGCGACAAGGATTGGGTAACTTTAGCGTCAATGGGACCTTAACGTTAAAATTGAGTATATCATAATTGGTGTCAATGGAAATTTAACATGGGAATATCACCCGGCGTTCTAATGAAATTGAACATTGGTGATATCATTGTTTCTTGAGTCAAAACTATTTATATGGTACACCATATGAATGGTCACTTTTCCAGCCGGGATGTCAAAAGTTTCTCTCATCGTCTTCACTTCTTCAACCGACCTCAATAGTTTGTAAGAAGTTAATTCTGCAGGTCTATTTAACCCAAGACATAAAGAAGAGTTCAGACTGTCGCGATACATAGCTAGTCTCAAACAACCTAATAACTGAGATACAATCAATTATCTACCACATCACTGATCAATATTGTTATATTTATGAACAATATTTTTAATGAGTCAGGCGGCATATTGAATGGTTTTGTCATGTTATAGAAATGATTGGTACAAAATACACTATGATTGTCAAGAATCCAAACAAAATATTGAGAGTTTCTTTCAGACTTCAGACTATATTAGTATCTGCATTGTTTCTTCCCTTGATATAAACTCAGTTCAAACCCAGAGGTTAAATAATTTTCAGTAACTCAAAAGTAAGTCTACTTTCTCTTTATTCTCCGAGAATATTGACGATATGTTACAATTATGCCACAGACGTCATCAGGACAACTGTGCTTCGTTTCCGATGGTAAGGGATTTTTATAATTATTAGTTTATAGCTATATAGATATAGTAATCTTTTGTTTCATACAGACACTGAAGAATGTATATATAAATTGGAAACAGTGAATAATATGTTGTAAATCTGATGCAGTGCAAAGTGTATTTCCCTCTCCTTCATACAAGATTCCATTGTTTAAATGTAAGAGGGATAGGTGTGTAATAACACAGTAACAGCATAGCATATAAAACAGAGCAAAAATAATATGTAAGATTATATTCTGTTTCATCTTTCAATTGAAGCTCTCAGCTCGTGTTTGGATTACATATATATTTTGTTCACAGGTTTAGAACTCAATCGATAATCCATACTCAATATATAGTAGTCTGGTGACATGTTGTTAACCATTTACATTAATACATGCATATATATTGTTTCTTCCCTTGATATGAACTCAGTTCAAACCCAGAGGTTAAATAATTTTCAGTAAATCAACAGTAGGTCTACTTTCTCTTTATTCTCCGAGAATATTGACGTTATGTTACAATTATGCCACAGACATATATGTATATACATATATATATATATATATATATATAGAGAGAGAGAGAGAGAGAGAGAGAGAGAGAGAGAGAGAGAGAGAGCGAGAAAGTCGGGCGATATGCCAAGCAGACGTGGCTGAAGGTTGGATATTTCGACATATATATACATGCATTCATTTGACCTGGACCTGGCACCATTTCAAGGGTTCATATTGATCATTGATTAGCAATGGTGGATATACATTACGTAGGACTTGTACCTATCGATATAACGTATTTAGTTAAATAAATGACGATCACTATACTAATAAGAAGAGAATTTACATGCTCGTATCTAACTTTTACAAGAACATAGTAGGAAAACAATATGATTAAGTAACATAATTTACACTGTGGTTTGGAAAGGGCGATGTAGCAGAAACATATCTGAGGGACATGGGGACTACGATTTTTTAACCACCTGTTGTTTTAATACTAACACTGTGTGCGAATTTTGGCAATGTAGTTTAACGGAAAAAACACAAGTAATGTTTCCAATAAAACGGTCTCATTTTGCAAGAATGAATCAAATTCCATAAAATATCAAATGTGTGTAAAATCTCGATAGTTTCTAAATAGTTCATTCTATCTCTTTATTAACTAGTATCAGCTCACCAAATTTGATGATTAACAAAACAGGTATTTATTTGTATAGTAAGTATACAAATATTACTTAAAACCTGAGGTGGTTGCTTAACAAAATGTATGTAATACTGTTTTCATTAGGTAATCAAATTTACTTTCTCAGGTCTATCAGACTTAATAGGACTAGACTAATGGAATTTAGTCGGACATTTCCAGTGCTTCTTTTATATAAATGTCAGCTTATCTGTACAATTTGTATATGACTGACACATATTACCTAATTGAGTATGCAATGCCATATGTCCTAATCATCAAATAACCAACAGCTGATTAAGCAAATATATCAATATTTGGGATAAAGCAATCCTGAATAAATCAGGCGAATATTTGTCCGGATTCACCGTACACTAACATCACTAAGTGCTGGTACGTTCCTCCTAAACCTGGATGTCAATATCCGCATGAATCAGTTAAAAATGTTGACTTGGATGACATTAAGCAGCAAATATCAATTTCACGTGCATCCCCAACATCGATCAGTTTGACGTTATTCAAGTTTATACAACCAAATAACGTAGATTACATTCCAATACCTTTCTCCAAAATATGAAATAATATTTGGCTCCTTCTACCTTCAAATTGCACTATGATCAAGACGTCACGTAATCCAATCAGAGCGAATAATTAATATATAAATAAAGTTTTAATTTCGTTGAGCGTTTACTAATTCTCATCAAGCATCATCTTATCAATATATGCTACTTTGTTGGGGCCAATTAATCTAATATTGCGAGCCATCAGCAAGATGACATTTGCTCTTTTAGATATACAAAATATGTCAAGAATATTAACAATGTACGATCAAGCTGATTTCCAAACAGCTGTTTATGTTTATTTGATCTACAATGATAGGTATGGAGTGACGACATTTTCGGTCTAATTCTATACTTTTGGGGGAAAATATATAGGTACAAGTAACTATGGAACATTGATTCTACCAATCTTTGTATTTCCAATTAGAGTTTTTGAAGAGATGGGCACATGACCTATCATAATCCCTGGTTATATGGAGCGCTTTCATCATTTTGAACTATTCTTTTCTTTTATGTCTTTTATCTTTCTATGTATCACGTTAGTCCCATCATCATCACAACAATACAATAACGAAACGCACCTCTTTTGAAAACCGAATGGAATAAAACTGCATTAAAAACCTTTCACGTGAAAAACAAAGTGTTGTATAACTTTTTATTATGTTAATGAACTCGGAGTGAATGACGGATGCAATACCTTTTTTAGGTAACAGATAATAATCTAAACCTAGTAATAAGTAATTCTGCTGTTATTCTTCAAATTAATTTAAAATGTCTACTAGTCTAGCATGTCAGAAAGATTCGATAATAGTTGACAAGGGATGTTTTATGAATCCGTTCGAAAGAAAATTGTACTATCATTTTCTTTTGAAAATCGAAACATAATCCCTAAATAAAGACTTTAAACGTTTATTTTAATATTACAGCGCCGTGCTTTCTATCCTAGAATGGTCTGACAATACTAAGTGTTAAGGAGCAGCAAATATATATATATATATATATATATATATATATATATATATATATATATATATATATATATATAAGAACATCTTCTGATTAACAAACACCATTCCCTCGTTGAAAGTTACCGAATTTTGTTCAGTCTGTATGAAAATTACACGACCATATATATATATATATATATATATATATATATATATATATATATATATATATATATATATATATATATATATATAGTAACGTGATGGATTCAGAAATAAATCCATAAAAATAATTCTGCTATTTACATCTTTATTTACAATATACATTATGTATGTACACTCCTTTAGCCTTGTGTTGCATTACACAAGATAACCCCTACTTTCTGTAGAGTTACCATCTAACTATCCATTAGAACAGAGAGAGAGAGAGAGAGAGAGAGAGAGAGAGAGAGAGAGAGAGAGAGAGTCTCTAATTGATCCTTTCACACTGAAAGCTACAAAACCTCTCCCCACTCAAGTCTGTGAATCTTTGTTAAAACCACTTTCCCAGCCCATAATTCAGTCTAGTTCCAAAACCTGATACTTGACACATCAAAGCAGATAAGGTTTCTCACACCCTAGGGTCAATGCCCTCAGTCAGACTGTTCTGTTATAATTAACAGTTCTAATTGTTTCAGCTAGTACTATAGGGAAAACATTACTGCCCCTATTATTGTAGCATCACTCTCCCAAGGTATCTAATTTCATCACTATATATATATATATATATATATATATATATATATATATATATATATATATATATACGACAAATGAAAATAACATCTTCTGTATAATAAACACCATTCCCTCTATCTTTCCAAATGGAATCGAAAGTGAGAGTTACCGAAATTTGTTCTGGCTGTATGAGAAATGCTGAACAATATTAAAATAAACACTCAATTCTGAAAAAAATGTTTTTTAAATAGTTTTTGAAAAATAATTGTAATTATCGCACAGTGTGTATAAACTAATAATGAAGTTCAAATAGAGCTCGTAAAAAAATGCAAAACAATTATGATGCTGATGTCGTGCTGTTTTCATTGCAATACGAAGACAGTCACAATGGTTCATATTTGAGATAGTTATTAAGAACGAACAGTTGCGTTGTTTTATAATTTGTTTGGTAAACTAATCACGCTAATGATGATTATTATTAGTATATATCTGAAGGATATTAAAGTTATACCAGTAGGTAAACAAAAGTGGTTTGCTGTGTTATACAAATACTTTGCTTGACATCATCAACATTCTTCGGAAAAAAAGACAATATCGGGTGCAAGATAAGACTTTAAGCTCACGGTAGCTCTACTTTCGCTTTATTCTCTTGGAACATGTAGGTAAGTTAAACTATATCATTGACATAAACCTAAATAGGACAACTTTGCTAATGTCTACGATGCAAAGGATTCGCATAATTATTATTTATTAAATATATACAAGAGACAGTTTGATCTTTGTTTTACTGAGAACTGATTAAACCATATGTAGAAACGGATGTTGGAATGGTATTTCATAGATTAAGTACAGCTAAATGTTACTTCCCTTTAATTTCATGAGCGATTACTTATTGTATTGTAGATTTATGGAACCGTAATACCATGAATGCCTGCATGCATTCATACATACATACATACATACATACATACATACATACATACATGCATACAAATATGCATGCGTGCGTACGTACGTACATACGTATATTAACATACATACATACATACATACATACATACATACATACATACATACATACATACATACATACATACATACATACATACATACAAATATGCATGCGTGCGTGCGTACGTACGTACGTATATTAACATACATACATACATACATACATACATACATACATACATACATAGTCAAGAAACCATCTCAAGTGTTGATATTGATTATTGATGAGGAATGATAGAGAAACACTATTTAAGACATGGGGATATTTGTTTAAGATATTTGAATGCAATTAATCATGCTATAATAACAAATGGAAAACCTTAAATATTCTTAAATCGCTCTTTCAAGACCATGCCATGAGAACATTAGGATACATTGTACATCATTGATATGTATGATTTTGTCATAATTCGATTGCATACACATAGTATGGGATTTTGAAAGGATTCTAATGCATACACATAGTATGGGATTTTGAAAGGATTCTAATGCATACACATAAGATGTGACTTTGAAAGGATTCGATTGCATACACATAGTATGGGATTTTGAAAGGATTCCATTGAATACATATAGGAGAGTCTATGTGAGACGATAAGAAATTCAAGATCTGTCCGGCGATTTTAATGGTCATAATTTGTGCAAATGTCTAAATATTTCATTGAATGTAAAACTGCGACTATCGTTCTTAACACTAATATCTCGTATAAATGGAAATATTAGTTTCACCATTATCATTATTTCAAAATAGCTCATATATATATATATATATATATATATATATATATATATATATATATATATATATAGCCACTCCTAACGTTTTAAATATTATTTCGTATATCTAAGTATTACTGGTAGGTATAAGAAATGCTCTCAAGCTGTAAATAGTTGCTAAATAAAATGCATGTTATTTGTTTAACTTAGGAATTAATACCAGCTTTTCAACGTTTATCTGAATTGAACGTATAAAACCAATCATAAATGGGGTGGAGATTTCAAATGATTTTGTTGTCTATTTAGTTTCTTAAATGCTTCATGAAAAGTATTAGTCAATGATTAGGTATCAAAACCTCCAAGCGTACCAACGATAGGAATAATTTACTATATCTGACGAATTTAATCTAATTTAGAATGTTGTACTTCAACTCCACTCTTGCATGCGTTGATTGCTAGAAATCTGCATTGAGCTCAGTCAGTCTGTAATTGAATGCATTATCAAGGTACTAGGCAGACTAGACTCGTCATAATGTGCAACAGTGTATATTGAATTTACATAGGTAATAGCATACATACTAATAGCATTTAGTGTACAAATGTTACTATGTCACTGTCATCTGGATTCCAGTCTTCATTACATCCATTAATAATATGGTACTTGCATATACACAAAATATATTATGAAACAGTAAATGTATCGAGTACAGCAGGCGGACTCTGTCATGGACTATGATACTCTTTAATGACACCCTACCACGTGCTTGCACATCCTATCCCCCGAGCCACCACTTTTTGCATAACCCTGCCTATGTTAACATGTGGACAATTGTTCTAGATTATATTAGTCGTTAATAATGATCTGAATATTTAGTCCACAAATATATGGAACATTTTAGCATATTAGTACTTCGAATCCAAATTAAAGTTTTGATCTTGCAAAGAACATTAGGTTAATGATCCCGTTTTGAGAAAGAGAAGTAGACACATCTTGTACTCGATCTGAAACAGTTGTTCAAAATTTTATATTGACAAAGGAACATTGGGCTCAGTGAATACAATGTGTGCTCACTGTTAAGGCTAGTGATATTTACGATTCACTGTCAGTTCACTAAAGTGGTGAATGATGCTGTCAAAGAATGCATCTTTAGGGGTGACTGATGCTGTCAAAGAATGCATCATAAGTGGTGACTGATGCTGTCAAAGAATACATCTTAAGGGGTGACTGATGCTGTCAAAGAATACATCTTAAGTGGTGACTGATGCTGTCAAAGAATACATCTTAAGGGGTGACTGAGGCTGTCAAAGAATACATCTTAAGGGTTTATGAGTTAGTCCATGAAGCTTAATGGCCAAAATTCAGAAACGTTTAAAAAGAAGTTGGACAAACTCATGTTGAATTTACTAGAGAAAAGAGTAGTTATTTGACAGATGGGGATTAGCCAATAAAGTGGAAAATGATTATGAAAATCTCAAACAACTTATATTACGCGAAGAGTTTAAGAACTGTATACATAGTAACAGTAAGATTTATCTTGAGAAGAACATAATCGAAACCTTGAAAAATGTTTCTTGTGCTGCTCATCAGTATTATTTAACTTATATAATTGTTTTGTAAAAAGACGTCTACACAACAGTCTTTCGGCAGTAAAGTATTTTAATCTAATACAAGCCATTCTTAAACTCAAACTGACACAACTTCTAAAATCTAACTTCAGAGACGTTTGTTTCCATATCATTGTCTCTTCCTACGTGTACCTATTGCAACCAGAAAGAACGTTATTTTTGATTGCCACAAATTGAAACATAGGCATCAGAATCAAGACAGGAGTGCTCCAAATGTCCTTTTTTCTAAGAGATCAAAGGCACGGTAATATATTGAAATCAATACATTTGTTGTGTTTAATATACACCAGTCTGATTTTATCATGCATCATTATGAACCATTCATATCAAAGGGTTCTGTATCACTCTTAGGTGATTCGGCCAATCCCAGCCCAATAGAAAGTGTGGCTTTGTTAATGTTCCTCTCCATTGTGTAGATTTGTCATCAGACGTCGTCCCAAGACCCGTGAAAGTCGGAACAGTCTCTGTTTTACCAGTATATAGTATTTGTTTATTACTAGAAAAGGACCTACCTGGATACAAGGTTGCCGTAACTCCCCTTGCAACTGGCAAGCTTTGTTTGGATCGGAAAACTGATCCAATTGAGAAAGAAAAATCCGCTGATTTATTCCACGCTTGTGCAGTTACCAGAGCTATGGCGAAGAAAGCTCTTGAGAATGATTTTGATAATGAAATTATTCCTTTAACTGACGCACGTTTGGGGCAGGCTTTTGATGAGGTCACTCTCACTTCTTGTTTGGATCAGTCAAACGATATTGATCAGTCATCTACTTTTAACTACTCATTCTTTATTCTATTCTGAGTGATAAACGACACTCACTTGTCATCGAACAGGATACAGATCCTTAAATCTCCCGTTTGTTTCAAAGGGTCATTAATATTGAATTCTTGTGAGAAAGTGAAAACCTTCTGGGGACCCTGTTGGTGATGAGTGGTCAGTGAACTATCAAATTGTAGTTTCAAAACCTTAGACACAGAAAATACTTAGTCTGGTCAATGAAACTCTTTTGGCTGGTCATTTAGGGATCGTAAGTGTTATCACGAGATCATGACTCACTTTTATTGGCCAAACAGCATAAATGATGCCGCCATATACTGTCGATCTTGTCATACTTGTCAAATGGTAAGAAACACAAGCAGATGATACCTCAGGCTTATGTGCTACCTATTCACGCATTTGACAAATTGTCGTCTTCAAATAATGCGTTGATTTTCAGATGTCACATGCTGTACTTACTTTGCGTTATTGATATACACATATAATATAAATCATATAGTATCACTCATATAAAGCAGCAATATTCCATTCAAATAATTTCATTACAATAATCCCATTCAAATAATCATATTCAAATAATTACATTCAAATAATTACATATAATTACATTCAAATAATTACATTCAAATAATTACAGTCAAATATTTAGTCAAATGATTACATTCATATAATTACATTCAAATAACTACACTCAAATAATTACAGTCAAGTCAAATAATTACAATCAATGTCAAATAATTACAGTGAAATAACTACATTCAAATATATACGTAGTGTAGCAAAATCAGCAAAGGGATTAGAGAGTTACAGTGAATAGATCAAACTTACTGCTTCAATGTTTACGCTCAGTGGAATAGTAAGCATTATACAAGACTAAATTTAAGAATACAGACCCATTCAGTGGACTTTAATTAAACAAAAGATAATTAACAAAATCACAGTTACAAAACTAGTATGATGTACTTGAAGTTATTTATACATTGCACACACAAAGTTTTAAAAAAAAAATTCTCAACATTTTGCCGACGTCTTCAGTCCATGATTGACCATATTATTAAAAGTAGTCAGTCCAAGAGTGACCATATTATTTAAGGTAGTTCAATAAAAGATTGACTTTATTAGTTACGGTAGTCTGTCCAAGATTGATCATATTATTTAAGGTAGTCAGTCCATGATTGACCATATTAATAAAAGTAGTCAGTTCAAGAGTGACCATGTTACTAAAAGTAGTTCAATACAAGATTGACCATACTAGTTGAGGTAGTCAGTCCAAGATTGACCACATTATTTAAGCTAGTTCAATTAAACATTGACCATATTATTTATGACAGTCTGTCCAAGATTGACCATATTAAGAAAAGTAGTCAGTCCAAGATTGACCATATTATTTAAGGTATTCAGTCCGAGATTGACCATATTTAATTTAGATAAATAAACGATTGACCACATTATTTGTTAGTGAGTCCAAGATTGACCACATTATTTAAGTTAATTCAATTAAACATTTACCATATTACTTATGGTAGTCTGTCCAAGATTGACCATATTAAGAAAAGTAGTTAGTCCAAGGTTGACCATATTAAGAAAAGTAGTCAGTCCAAGATTGACTTTATTAGTTAAGGTAGTCTGTCCAAGATTGACCATATTATGTAAGGTAGTTCAATCAAAGATTGTTCCGTCTTCATACTTATTACAAGGAAAATCAAGGTGAACATTTATCTGAATTTTAAAATGCATTGGTAATTAAAAAGCAATATTTTGTTTCTTAGCTGAAATGGTCTACCATACTGCAAATGTTTGTTAAGTCGTACGTACATATTAAAAGTATAAGACTTCGATGTCACCCTTGTGCCATTCAGTAACCATCGATTTATCGGCCGCTGCCATATATTGATAAGTAACCATAATCATTTTTGTTTGTTCCCAGCGTTTGCAAAGTTTGAATCTCAGTAAGTAATCAGTTTATAATTAAATTACAATCTTAATCTATTTATATTCTTAATGATGTTTAAAATCTATTTTTAATTCTTCATTATATGTTGAAATAGTTGTTTAAATAGTTTATTACGAACAGAGGATGTTATATTAAAAATCGGTATTTATTTACATAGATATTTTGGGCCACTTAAAAGTCGATTTATGTTACACAACTTTTATGAAATGGTTTCTAACCCTAAATTCATAACGTTTCGTCAAATATTTGCTGTTTTTGGTGTTATCATTAAAACTGTTTGGCGTACTGCAGTACATTTAAACCGGTATACCTTTTACCAGAACATCGCACTGAAATATTTATGGTGTGTCAAGTACTCGAGATTTTCATTGATTTTCTATTATGGTCATATATGCATATACATTTGCCTTGTAAGTCATAATTCATTTATCACGCACATTTCTGATCAATGTATATGATTGTAGGTAAATAGAGATGGTATCCTTAAAATATTATGTGGCTTTCGGTAATCAAAATACTATATTCAGTGTTGCGTTACAATTTCATCAGTATTTGTGATGTTTATTCATTTAAAGTAGACCCAGTGCAAGATCAGATTTTATATACTTTACAGTGGGTCAACAGTGCTCGATGTTCACTGTATTCTCTATGAATATTCAGGTACGTAACATAGTACAATTGACATAGACATAAACAGTTCAAAGTAGTTTAGTTTTGGAAGGATTATCATTATTACTGACACAAATATGACATTACAAATATACAACAGCAAAAATAATATTCAAATGGATAATAATTTGTATGGGTTTTATTTACTCGTCTTAAACCTAAAAAGCATTCTAACTCTGATTCGTAAAACAATCATTCAGAAGAAAACAAATAATAACACAAATTCAAAATAGTTTATCCGACCAATTTGCTATTTGATAATCTTCAACTTGTCAAAGTGCACATTTGATCTGAATGGAACGAGAGACTTTTAAAAATACTTATATCTGCTAATTGTACTGCTTGTTCTAATCTCTGAAGCGTATATTCATTTGGTGGGAAAATATTTCATTCCATTGAGAGAGTGGAATGGATGCAAATACAAAAAAAATACATACGGTTTTACAAGAGTCCAGATCGTCTTATTTCGACTCGCTCTTGACGCCTAGTAGTTAGAGCGTCCGCCCTGGATGCGGGTGGTCGCGGTTCCTAGCACCTGATAAGTCATACCAAAGATATAAACATGGTACTAGCAGCCACCACGGTAGGGGCTCAGCATTCAGAGGTTATTGTTAGGACTGGTTGCCCTGGTGTCAGAATAATGTGACAGTGTGAGACATCATGCTACATGTCTGCGGCATCATGCCCCAGTGCTAGAAATCACAAAAATCTGTCACAAAAATCCAAATCACACACATACACACACACACATACCATCTTAACTCAGTACCACAGCATCTGTATATAGACAGGTTAATATTAGTTTGTGTTGATAACTGATGACACTAAGATTTATTTGGCGCAGCTAGTCATAAAGACCATTCATTTTCAAATGAAAGATTGAAATTGATATGATCGGAAATCAAGACGCCATCAAATTGGAATTTAAAAACAAAGAAGAAAAGATAAAGAAAGAAACGTGGCGGTTTAATTCTAGATAATGTCAAGCATTTTAAAACTAGATATAAATATGATCTTAAAGTCGGAAGAATTTATTAATAAACGGAAAAAGAGATATTAGAAATTTATCATGGCAGATGTGAAAATGATTGTTTGCTTCAATGATAGCAACGACGGTAGACTTATAAATTATGTCTTATGTGCATTTTCTATATTGTTTTATTCTAGAAATACTTATAGAGAAATCTTTCCTCACATTCAAGAAGGATAGCAGCAGAGAGGGTGAACAGACCACGATTTCAAGCAAAAATAAGGCTTCCAGATAACGTTTTCGAGCAAAAAATGGCCTATACACTACGTTTTCAAGCAAAATATAAGACTTCCAACGAAATCTCATTTAACCAAAAAAAAAGTCTCCATTTTTGCAAAAGGGAGATTTTACGATTTTGCTCACAACGATGTGGTCATCCACCCTCTCTGCTGCTAAGGGAGATAAATTCTTTATAGATTAATCTGCCACAACTTATAACATTTACCTACTAAGTTCCCTTGTATTATGACGTCAAAGGAATTTGTCGCCTGCTATATTACCTGTAACTAGGCGCGCCCACGTGACTGTAATGGAGAACATGAGTTTCGAGAATAAAACTTTTTATTGTCGCTTGTGGGCTAAAACTGAATTATTTAAATAGCTGTATTTTTCTTTATCTACATATCTCATGTGTGGGGGTGGGTGGACTAGCAGTAAAGCAGACAGCTAACTCGTTCTTTTCAGTACAGACATTTCTTTATAATCTACGCATTACCTATGTTCGCTCAGCCGGAACGCGAGTGTTTCCTATTCATTGAAGTAGGTGGGCGTGGTTAAAATTCCTTGTATACAGCTCTTTATGAATGTATTTTATCTAGAGAATTATAACAGAGTATATAAAACGCTGTTTTATTTAACAACTAAAATGTTGCAGCATAAAATTGTCTATTTTAAAAATCTCTTATTGTTAAGTATATCAGAAGATATATATATTAAAAAATCTCTATTCTGTATGACAGCTCCGTGGTGTAATGGTATATCGTGTTTGTCTTGTAAACATAGATCTATCAACTACGTGTGTTCGGTCCCCATAGCAGATACATTATTTGATGGCGAAACGGAAGATGTTTTTTTCTATTAATTGGGGGGGGAGGGGCGATCCCCCTCAGCCAAACCAACATTGTAACTCATGCTATCGCATTCTCGGTAGCGTGGGTTGGTGTTTTTTCCAACTCATGCAACCATGAATTAGATTTCATGGGTTGCCATGTTGGTTTGGTTTACCACGCCCACATCATACCATCATCGTTCCATTGAATTATAATCCATCCTTAATTAAGTTAATTAAGTACATGTTATGCCTAAAATTTGCCGCAACACTCGAGCGGAGATATATATGGCATTGTGCCGTCCATGTTGTGACGTCCCCCCAAGCATATCTTCTGGGCGGTCTAAGATGGCGTTTGCCACCTTAGGCCTCCCGCCGGAGATGTATGTTTCGGGTCCCCTTGGGCTTACTTGGATGCGAAGGCACCCAAGGAGTTCCAAGATGTGTTGTCGTATATGTAATGTTTTTTTTTTTAATAATTAGAGATACAGTATACTATATTTATATAAAACTATAAATAATGGATATCAATGATGTAAATGCTATAATTGCTGAAATTTCAATTTTAAAAAATAAAGGGGTATTATTATCTGAAAGTCTCGACGCTGACAAGATTACCTCGGAATATGAAGATATTGAGTATCAGTCTAGTAAGGGTCGTTATGTTTTACCTAGGATGTACAGGCTCGTGAAAGGAATTCAAAAATCCATCAATGCTTGTTTGTACGGTAACGACATTAATGTATTCATAACGCTATTTAGCACCGTTGAAGCAATACGTCAAAAGCTCGGCCAAGAGTATCAAAAACGAGCTGAAATTAGTTCTAAGGTTCGTGATCTTAGAAAAATGTTAAACGAGGAAAAACCCGTATCTTAACCACGTGAGCGTTACTATAAAATAGGCTTTCAGTAATTTTTATTAAAAATAAATTTTTTTTAGCGTTTTTTGTAACACTTACATAGGATTTTCTCCTGAAAGGATACTCATCAGTCTGGACTTGCTCATGCAGTTATGTGCATAATGGATGATCTGGTCGTAGTAGCAAGTAATCACCGCGACGCCTCCATTTTCACGTAATTGTTCTTGTTGCCGCGTCGTTAACACAAATCGTTCATCGCCATTCTCAGATATTACAATTCTGAAATCCCCAGCGATGTTATTTCTGAAACACTCGCGGATAGCGTCGTACAGTTTAACCCTGTCGAAGATGAATACGTTAGCTTGATGGTACATTATTTAATAACTAAGTTATTTAATAACTAAGCTTTTAATTGTGATAGTTTTACATTTGAAAAATTAGTTCATAAACAATATATGGTAGGTGAATCGCTTACAACTAGATTAGCCCGAGAGCGGCTAGCAGCAATTAAAAAGTTTATACCGGTTCGAGACAGACTTCGCGAGAAACTTCAACAACGACAACAAGCGCAGACTGACTTTTCTGTGTCAAGTGAACAACTGTTTACTCCGATAACAAGTGCGACCAAAGATGTGAAAACAGCAACTGAACGAGCAATATACGGAGATATTCCTAAGGAAGGCAAGCGACGAGAAGTGCCTGTTCTTGGTGTGCTTGAAAAGATAGCAGCAGAGACCGGACAAACACGCGCAGGGATACAACAGTTATCCAGTGATATAAAAACTCAACGCGAAATTGAAGAACGCGAAGAAGCAGCTGCAGGAAGAGACTATTCACCTGAAAGTATATTTACAATCGCAGCATTAAATAGAATTGAAAAACTCGGTACGGATTACGAATTAGCTGATTTTGCTAGAGAAAATTTTCCAAAGGGTATAAGAGAGAATTTATTAAAAGACGAGTTTAAAAGTTTTATAAAAAGCAAAGACACTTGGGCATCAAAAATATATTTAGCGAAACATGGCGGGAATAAAATCACAGCGTTGCAGCACCCTGGTTATAATAACTTTCTAGCTGTGGTTAAAGGCGGTCTACAACCACCACCTTATATGGAGGATCCAATCCCGGAACAAATAGACATAAAAGCAGAAGCCGGTTCTAAGAAAACAAGCGGAAAAGGATATTCGATTAAAAATCCAAAGGATGTCTTTCACTCTACAGTGACATGCCCTGGTAACATTCTAAGTGATATATCAAGGTTAGAGGTTCTCATCGGAGGGAAACGAGCCGGAAATAATTCACCGGAAGTAATTAATGAAGCAGCTGATATCTGTAGACGATTATTTGCCGGCGGTATCATGGACATTGATGTATATCGAGAACTTATTGCTGAATTAGTTGAAAATCACAGAGACGCCCAACGTTATGATGAAAATCTTATGGATGTAAGCGATTGATCATTAATTGAAAAACTACTAGTTTTATAACAAGATGATTATACACTACAACCATGATAAACCAGTAAGCGTCTACGTGGTGAACTCACGATTGCCTGTTTATAGAGCATATTACGGAGATGGTTTCGGCAATACCATTGCGGGGTTATTTACAAGAATGGCTCCCAAGGTAGCGCCGTTAGCTAAACAATTATCAATGAAAGCCATTGATGCTATTCGTGATAAGGGAATCAATTTCGTTGGAAATCTTGCAGGAAAGGCATTTTCTGCCGCGAAAGATAAAATAGCATTATTGGTACGAAAGAAACCAGGAATGACTTCGTCGGTGGTGAAACCACTAGTGCTGCCATCAACTACAGTGATGCCTGCAAAAATCAGCAAAGCAATAAATAGTGCAGTGGAAGAAAAACTAGCGCAATTGACTTCGTCACCACCGGTAACAGATAGCGCTATCATGAACGCGATAGCAGGAAGTGGTTTGAAACAAAAAAGAAATTCGAAAAATTTTCAACGACGATAATTATTGCTTTGCAATTCACCAATTGAAAACACTAGTATTTTAATAAAATGTTTAAACGAACAGCTGATCCCGCGTTAGATATGGAAGCCCCAGTGCGCAAGGATGATTCCGTCCGCGATTATCAATACTATTCCTATCATGCAATACAACCCGACCTACGATCGCGAATTGAACTTCAAGTTCAAGATACCAGTAAATACTTTTTGCCATGTGAAGCATTTATTGAAGTAGAAGGAAAACTTGTAACAAATGTTGCAGCTGATACCCCATATGCAAATGATCCAAATATCCGAGTTGGTTTCGTCAACAATGGCATAATGGCGTTATTTGAAAGTGCAAGATATCTCATTGATGGAAAAGAAATTGAATCAATAGACCGCGAGGTTGATGTTGCAACAACAATAATCGGACTAGCAAGATACTCCGATGATTATACAAGATCGGCTGGTCCATCTATGATGTTTGCAAAGGATACCTCTGATAACGCTGACCACCTTCAATACATTAAAGTGTTAACACCGCAAGACACTTCAGTTGATAATCAACGAGAAGCAACTAATCCAGAACGTCGAGCTAGACCAGGAGCTGCGTTTGATATTCTTGGAGGCGTTAATGGTAATTTCAATTTAGGATTTGCAACACGAAAATTAGCATTGCAAGAACAGCAGCGATATTTTTCATGTGCGATTCCACTCCATCACATATTTGGATTCTGCAGAAATGTAAGAAAAGTCATCTATGGAGCTAAACACACAATCGCGTTAGTACGAAAAGGCAATGACAATGATGCAATTTGGCGTACTGGTGCCGATGAAGGTAAAGTTGTTTTGAGTAAAATAGTATTATGGATGCCAGTAATGACTCCATCAATTACCACGGAAGAGCGGCTGCTCTCATTTATGGAAACAGGTGGTAAATCATTGCTAAGTTGGCTAACAACAACGACTGATGCTAAAGAGGATAATGTTAATGGTACATTTACATGGCACCTGGCATCAAAACAAGGCGTTTCAGCTCCACGTCATATATTTATAGCGCTGCAGAATCGGAATCGATTAGGTTCCCAAGAACGCAGTCATATGATATTTGATCGGTTAGGGGTAAGTGAGGTTTCACTGAGAATAAACGGACAACAAGAACCATCTGAGGATATACAGCTTAATTACGGAAACAACCAAATAGCACGTGTGTATCATCGGATGCTGTCATATATGGGTCGTGATCAAAATGTTGATACCGGTTTGCAAATATCGCAACTCGATTTTAAGAACTTGTATCCAATTTATTACTTTTCACTGGAACATCTTGATTTAACAAGGCAATCCGTTGTTGACATACATTTTAGGGCTCGTATAGATCCTGGCGGTGTTGATTATAGAGCGGTTGCTGTTATTCTCAGCGACAAATCAATGTTGTTAGAAGGGGCTGGCGGACGAATGAGACTCGTTGATGCACCAGTAGAAAATCTATGATTGAAATCGTAAACGATTTTCACAATTAGATCAATTGAAAGCATAAATGTGTTTTACAATAAAATGCCATATAGTATTGTTAGTGTCAAGCTGACTGATGGTCAGGTCAAGAAATTAAAATCAAAATCCGCTAAAGAATGTGGAACAACAATAACGTTAAAACCAGCGCAGATGTCTGGCGGTACACATAAAATATCACTGACGGATCGTCAAATAAAACATTTCAATGATGCAATGAAAAAACGGCGAGGAGTTCAAATAGAATTTTCAAAAGCCGCAGTCGCGAACATGATAAAATCAGGTGGTATATTTCCATTGTTTGCTGCGATTCCAGGATTAATTGCAGCGGCCGCACCAGCAGTTGCAAAAGCGGTCGCATTGGGGGCAGCTGGAGCCTTGGGAACAAAAGCGATAGAAGGCATTGCTAAATCATATGAACCGAAGAAGGGACGAGGATATAAAAAAAAGGGAAAGGGGTTGTACCTACCAGGAACCCCGTATTCATGGTACAGCGGGAAATCCGTGAACGGATCGGGTCTAAGAAGAATACCAGGAACGGTTTATTAATTCAGAAATCTTCGATTTCCGAACCTATGGTTCCCATGTCCAATTTTGATTTAATTGATGCTGCTAAAAAACTAGCGATAAAAAACTTCAGAGGGGTTTTTATGAGAGATCAATTACCGAGAAAACCAAATAACGTTGAAACCGGTATTATCAATCTTGATAACAGCAGCGGATCGGGAACTCATTGGGTTGCATACGCGATTGATCCACGTGGGATTGTCTATTTCGATTCATATGGGTTAGCTCCACCAAGCGAGTTTATGCGGTATATAAATTCTTCGACGAAACTCAAAGAGTTTCCGATTTTTTATTCCACGCTGCCAACACAACAATTAAATGATCCACCGATATGCGGCCGTGAAGTATTAAATGTCCTCGCGGAGATTTCATTAAAATCCTTTAGTGAAAATTCAAAGAATTTTCCACCGTGGAAACCACCTCATCTGGTTGTAAACGAATACACGAGTGGGAAATTACAAGGATCAATAAATTGAAAACACAAGTTACGATAACAATAATGATTAACATTTGGGGACAATCTCTGTCAATGTCGGAACCCACCGCGGAAACATCTGCGGGTTCTATCGAGGATGTAAAAAAAATAATTGAAGATGAAATCGCTGAGATGTTAAATTTAGTAAATGTTGACCCGAACGAATTAGTTGTATTTCAAGACAAACAGGGTAAATTGAAAAGTAGTAATATATCCGTGAATGACATTTTGATACGGCATCGCGCTGCCGCTGAAAACTCTATTGCACTGTATTCCAACGATGGACAACTTAAACCAGGCGCACTTGTGTCTACGATCACCGACGCGATTGCTACCAACGAACGTGAGCTGAATGATCTTATACGAGGTTATAATAATTTTCGCAAAAATGTCGTACATAAATTCTTTGGAACCCCGCTTGTGGTTGGCATGACTCTAGCTGAAATTAAAGACTTGTTGAATTCATTCTTCGCTAACAAGGAAGCTGGAAGGATGATGACTGCTTCAGAAATCAAGGCAAATTATCTCGAGATTTTTAAACTAAAAGAAGATCAAAAACCCACTAATGACGTCATTGTTAAGTTTTTTGGAAACCCGCTTGTGGCTGGCATGACTCTCGCTGAAATCAGTGAGTTTATCGGCAAGCACACTCACAATGCCTACATCGCTAATAGTTTCTTTGGTGTCCCGGCTACATCTACGATGACTCTCAAAGATATTAATATGTTTATGGTGAGACAAACAACACTTAATACCATCGTTGATAGATTTCTAGGGAGAACACCTGTTTCTGAAACCACATCGTTGACAGGCCCGACCCTCGCTGAAATTAAAAGCGCTATTGACGATATTATTAAACTAAAAGAAAAATCTGAAAAGGTACAAACCCCTGCCAACGACGTCGTCGATAAGTTTTTTGGAACCCCACCTGTGGCAGTTATGACTCTCGTTGAAATTATCGCGGCTATCAATAAGGTAAAAATTCCACATAGTGTAAGCGCCGTTAATAACATCGTGTACACGGTTGATAGTGGAACTTTTGATTGGATCCGAGGAAACAGAAATTATCTTTATGTCGGTAACAGACATACTGGTGCACCAGGTTGCTACCGACTTACAATAATACATCACCGTAAATTTAATTTGGAATTCAGCAACCCAGATATCACCGGTGTTAACACGCTGACATATATGCTAGAGAAAATACCAAAACCTCTACCCTATCTACCAGTCCCATCTCCGATTCGTATAAGCAATTCCGACGAGTCTGTGATTAGGGAGTCACTACCTTGGATAATAGAATTTTTATACGGTGTCCCCTCATCAGATCCTAAAACCACGTCAATAATAGGATAATTGAAAGGAAAATCCTTCGGATTTCACAATTGAAAACGCTAGCTTTTTTAAAATAATGATGACTTCGTCATTACCAATGACTTTGTCATCAACTCAATGTCGCTATGATCAGGTTAGAGAATTTCAAAATAGACTCAAAACCCTCACTGAGGAGTATCAAATAAAAATAAAAAAATACCGACGAAGAATCACCGCAATTAATATTACTATGTACTCGGTGTCAAGCGTTCTCGCTGGCGCCGGAATAATACTTGCATCGGTTACAATGATTGCCCCGGTCGTAGTTCCAATTTGCATTTCTGCGGTGGCTACAATCGGGGGTATATCAACCGGGATAACAAAAAAGATATCATCATGCAGCCAGAGTAAACTGCAGAATTACTTACTTCAATTTCATATTGCATCAACCGCATATTCGCAGTTATCATTGATGATATCATCGTCACTCGATAATACAATTATATCAGATAGTGAATTCTCAGCGATGGTCAGTATTTTTGATTCAGCGATATCAAAATTAGAGCAACAACATGAATATAATAACAATGACAACACCGATGGAATCAGAAAACACAAACCCAAAAAACAAAATGATCTCAATAATATCAACATTACCAGATTGTGAGTTCTCGGTGATGGTCAGTATTTATGATTCCTCGATACCAAAATTAGAAATAAATCATGAGTATAATAACAATGACAACACCGCAGGAATTACTTCAACGAATAGTGGAGAACACGAACCCAGTACAAACAAGCATGATATCAATAACATCAACGAATCCAGAATTCAGTGTGAATTTCCCCTCTCCGATTCCAGTGCGTGAGATCGCGCTGGCAAAATTACGAGTATATCATAGCTGGCCTAATATCAGATCGGTTGCATTTGGTGGTCAGCAACCCAATAACGCACTGGTGTTCTCGTATAAGAATAAACCCGATGGTACTCCAGAGTGGGAAACTGTTTCGTTACCAACTGGGTCGTACCAAATTAAGCAAATCGATGCTGAAATTCAGCGTAGAATAAAATCAATCACTGGAAAAGAATCAAAAATAGCTATTAATCTTCATCAACCGACGCTCTCGTCGTCGATCGAAATAAGCACAGAGGGATACATTGTAGATATATATAACAGCTCGTTAAGAACAGTGTTAGGATGGCCTGAAAAACCACCGGAAAAATCCACCGCCGACTTAACCACGGACGTACAATCATATCATGAAATCAATCCCAGTTATCGAGATAATTTATCTGATATAAGAAAAGGAAGAATCGCCGATAGATTTATATTTACCAACAAAGACACATTGCAATGGGATTTTATCATTAAAAGAACAACCGACTCATCTGTTACTATTTCATTTACGCTAACTGACGTCCGTGGTTATTTTAATGAAATTAAACAATTATATGACACACAACTAGAACAACTGCGGAAAACAAAATCGCAAAAACACGTTGAAATAATAAATCAACTTATATCGGACATGGAATATATCTATGAACTAATTATTCAAACAATAATTAATGACAACAGCGACAATAAACAACGATTCCTAACCGATTACAATATCACAGAGGACAATCTGCGTAATTTCAAGTTTCCCGGGTACAAAGCTGATGAACTAGCAAGAATTGTTAAAACCGATATCAAGGCGCTACAAAAACAAGATCCATCTGTCCTCCTCAAACATAATAATGACCCAGATGGCGGTGGTAGGCATATCGCTCCGTTCAACGTGAATATATCCTCAGTGATTGCGCTCAATTTAGTATGTGATGCAATTGAAGGAAGCTATCAAATTAATCTCGAACGATCAAATCAAGCTCAGCAAGGATATATTCTTTATTCATTTGCACCAACAGCTCCTCCAGGATTCCTAATTATTGAGAACCCAATTAATCCTGTCTACATGCGATGCCATAATAATTCGTTAACGAGAATTAATTTCAAACTCACAGACCAATCTAATAATCTGATTGATTTACAAGAAGAGGTGTTAGCGATTAGTTTGTTTGTAAAGTCGTAAAGACTTTCAATCCTAAAAATCTTCGATTTTCAACAAAGGATTTTCATCCCCCCCCCAGACAAGGTCTGGGACAAGGTCTGGGACAAGGTCTGGGACACGATATCGTATCGGACTCGATCAAATTTTCGGTTGAACTCGTAAAAGAATTATTAACCCACAAATGAAACATTTGCAGCAGCAGCAGAGAGGGTGATGACCACATCGTGCAACCTTGAATCGTTTAGGTGTATACGAATTTTATTTTATGACCATTTTTTTTAGACAGAGCAGTTTTAATTATATTTTCTGAAACAAATCGTATTGAAGCCCTACAAATGTCAAAGTATCTACTGGCTTCATTTATCGATTGAAAGCTTCTCTCTTCATTATTTTCTAAATCAAACGATTTAACTCTCCTAGGGGGTTTTGCATGTTTGCCAGTTCCACCTAATTTTGCATTCCGACTTTGTGAGACGGCTTGAAGATTCACAAGACAATTATCAGTCTTCACGCCATTTATGTGATCAATCACAAATCCGTCTTCGATTAATCCATTATGACATTCAAAAATAATTCTGTGACAGAGATATGTTTTATTTCTAGCACTAAACAACAAATACCCCATATTATTTAGATATCCAACCGGGTTTTTTAGTCTGCGGTGCCTGACAACACCATCACTGGAGGCTTCGTAATTAACGAGCACTGGATGAGGTCTGAAATCTTGGCTCATTTATATAATAATATTACTTGTCTAATTTATTATTTGCTTTAATTATAAGTCTATCAATGTAGTCTTGAGGGGTTTTGATGATTTTGTCCTTGATTTTATCAAGGACGTTAGGGTCAATGATTCGTTTGTCATAGTAGCGTTTTAGTTCCCTGTATCGTTTACCCCCACAAGCAAGACACAACTGCGATTTTCCTCTAACGCCCACCCCACATTGGAGGCATGGAAGAGGGCCAAAACTTCCTCGCCTAACGCTTTGTAAATGATACCCACAGAATTCGCTTCTGCATGATTTGTTACACGGGGTTGTTGATCCAATCATTAGCCACTTGCAGTGATTCATTATACTATATTTTTCTATTTAAATACTTGTTTTAATTATAACATGGAGGAATTCAACAGATTATCCAAAATTAAGCCTTCGAAAAATGCTGAATTCAATGCTGATAAGGAGTTTAAGAGATTATTGAAAATCAGTCCTAGATTTAATCTCGATAGACCCAAAAAACGTAACAAACGCCCAAGAGACGGAAACATGAAAGAGTTTAAGAGATTATTGAAAATCAGTCCTAGATTTAATCTCGATAGACCCAAAAAACGTAACAAACGCCCAAGAGACGGAAACATGAAAGAGTTTAAGAGATTATTGAAAATCAGTCCTAGATTTAATCTCGATAGACCAAAAAAACGTAACAAACGTCCAAGAGACGGAAACATGAAAGAGTTTAAGAGATTATTGAAAATCAGTCCTAGATTTAATCTCGATAGACCAAAAAAACGTAACAAAATCAATCTCGATAAACCCAAAATCCTTCGGATTTCAAAAGCGTCCAAGAAATTATCCTGGAAAGATGCTCAATTCAATCTCGATATAGTTTCTAATACACCCAAGAATACAATTCTTGATAAAGCCATGATTAGTAAAATCAGAGATTGTTTCAATGAATTTAAGCGTGATGGAGCATCCTATTGTTGGTCAACATTTCGAATTGATGGTGTTGTTGACGCTACCATGAATGATGAAAAAGCAGCAGTGATAATTTCACGTGTTGGGGAAAAACGGTATTTTTTCCGAATCAAATTCATTATTGAAGTCGATGGCAAATGGATTATTAGGGATAAATTTGAACCAATCCTCAAGAATAAAAAAGCTGTCATTGTGAGTAGAGATTCCAAACCAGGGATTCTAACCGGCATTGACAAACCATACTACGAAAGATCTTATCCCGTAACAGCAATGGTTTATGGGATATATCCGTTAAATGATAAACCCGATATCGCAAAACTAGCTCCTATGAAATATTCGTCAGGGCTTAATTGTGTAGCAGAACGAATAATAGAACACTTCACAAATGCATCCCGAGGAAATAAACTAACTGATCTGCGACGTAGGAAAATAACCGAATGGGAACTGACAGTGAAACAGCATGGTGCAAAGATTTCTGATATAGCTAAATTAGAAGCATCATTAAAATTCCCAATATCAGTAACAACAATAACCGGAGAAGTATTATACGAACCGAAATATCAATCGCGAGGAGCACCAATACAGATAATTGATCATAACAAACACGCGTGGACACCTGCGGTAACAGTATTTCCACGAGAACGAACCGTGAAATATATCCCTAAGGAGTTCGTCCGGGATGTTTTCTATGAAGAGAGATTATTTGATGCTATTCATGCGTTGTGTAAAGACGATCCTGTGTCAGTGTGGTTACTTAGAAGTGATGAAGATCCCGAAATAGGATTTGATCAATTTGTAAAACCAAATGGTGAATTATATCGCGTTGAAGAATTAGATAACAGAATGAGAAAAATCACTAGTGATTTTTCACCAGATAGTTCCCATGAAAAACTTTTCACGGATAGTTTTACTATTCCATCAGTGGTAGCTCACTTCGCAAGAGAAAAAAACTCATGGCGTCCAACACGAAGTGATTTTCTCGAGGATGTTAAATTGAGTTGCGTCGAATTTGGTCATGGAGGACTGTGGAATACGAATTACTCACGTGATGGTATGATTTCAATTGATATATCCGCGTGTTACCCCGGAAGTTTTCTCGGATATGGGGAATGCGCTGAGTACTTCAAACGATTTGGACATCCCACGCATGAAATGACTCGTGTTGCGATTAATGGACCATTGCCTGATTTTGATTTAACCGGATTCGCTCGTGTGATATCATTCGAATTAGCTACAGGGTTACATCCGTGTAGTTATGTTTGGCTCGGTAGACATCTATCTGAAAAGGCCTGGATGCCAATAGTGCTATTGAGATATATGATTGATTGTGGTATGCTAATATCGTTGATTGTTTCCGAGGCTATTATATGCTATCGAGCTCAGAAAGAAGTTTGGCTACCACAACCCGATCTAGATCGTATAATCAACGAATTGCGAAAACAATTCCCTGATTTCAATGAAGAACAAATCATGAATTGGTCTAAGAAGTTATTTGAAATTAAAAAAGAACAAGCAAAGGATCTCGGACGAAGAATAATCGGTAAATTTACCCAGGGTGGACGATACGACAACGCAAAATACTCTTCGCGGTTGATCACAGATGTCGCTGAATACGATTTTATTGTAGCGGATTTAATGAAGCAGGGAAAACTTGTATCCCGTAAGGATGCTTTTCTATCCAATGGTGAGAAAATGGGTACGGTTGTTACCTACTGTGATGGATATAATTCCCAGTACACACATTTGAGAAGTTCAATGCTAGCCTATGCTTCTATTAATCTATTTTCGATGATAAATAGATTTCCTAATACCGCGGTTAGAGTGGCCACTGATTCGATGTATATACACAATAAGTACAAATCAGCTGTAGCTAAATTCACAGATCCCGAAGAAAATTGGGGGCGTTGGCGATTTAAAAAGGAGATGCTACATGAGTATTGTGAATCCGCAGACGTTGCCATGGATGATAAATATCTTTGTTGTAACCGTATTGAAATTCAATCAGAATTTTCTAATGCACCACCGGTATCTGATCCAATCTGTAGATATAAAACAGTTTATTTAAACGGTTGTGGTGGGTCAGGAAAGACAACTCGTGCAATTGAATTATTTCGTCGTGGTGGAAATACTTGTATTTCTACTAACATGATTGTGCTAACACCGACTCACAGACTCGCCAGAGAGATGATACAGCGAGGGGTAAATGCTTGTACTTACCATAGTTTCTTTCGATGGAAGGGTGACAAATGGACTCCCGAGCGTATGGGTGATAAATTCATTCCTGAAATCATAATTTGGGATGAAATATGCACAGTGTCATTAGATGTATTACAAATATTTCTCGAGTGGTTGTTAAACAAAAACACAAAAGTCGTCATGTGCGGTGATCACGGCCAACCACCACCATTTGTCGGTGCATCTCCACATGAATGGCTAAGGGGTTTTGTAGACTACTATGAAGAAATCACCACTGATTATAGATCACTTGATGAACGATTACGAGAATTTAAGAAACTAATTAGATTACAACCGGATAGAATCCAGTGCGAAATAGCGCGTGAAGTGATTTCAGAAACTCAAATAAACGATTTCTGGGAAACATGGAGACCAAATGATTTGATAATTGCAAGTAGAAAAATAGTCAGGGATACACTTCAGATGAAGTTATTTGAATTACATAAAGAAAAATTTGCAACGCTTCCAGTACCCCTTTGTTATAGGCCATCGGATACACGAAAACAGAACACTGAAGTTGATATTCCAGGACAGAGTGAAAAACAAATTCTCGTATTAAATGATATTGTGCTGGTTGATATCAATGTCGTTGAAGATGCATTGCGTGCTAATAAATCCCCGTGGACTCTAGGATACGCAGCAACAATACACTCTTCACAGGGATTGACTATATCGGATACAATTGTTTGGATGGTGGATAATCACATCGAATGGTCGAATTTAGTCTATCTCGCAGTATCCAGAGTACGAAACATAAATCAACTTCGAAGAATTGTCCTCGATGATAATGACACCACAATAAATGATATTGATGTTAGCATCATTAATAAAAAACTCTCCGGTTACAAACAACAGGACAAAAAAAAACAACGAGAATTTGATATTGATGCTGAATTAATAATCACTTTGAAGAAACAACAGAATAATCACTGCGCGAGTTGCAATTGTATAATGCGTTGGCAGTATTCGGATAGGGATCCTCGCCAATTCACCGTAGACAGAAAAAATAACAGTCTCGGTCATGTCAGAAATAATGTGATGTTGACTTGTCTTGAGTGCAATAGACGCAACGGTGCTAGTTAAGACCATGCGGTGGTAATTGAGTATCCTCGGGAATTACCTGTAGTTGTTGTCGAGTAAAACCCCGCTGAGGGGCAGTTGAATCCAGTTTATAGATTGCTGGTCTACCCGTAGATCGTGTTATACTAGATATCTTATGCGTAGTGACGCTCCAAATAGGATCAGTAGCCCTTTTTCTGCCACCTTCAAGCTCTCCTGGTTCGTATAAGTACCTCACAATGACATTACTACCAAGAATTGGTTGGGAAACGCTAGAATCTTTTTGTGGTTGTACGGGTATAGACTTCTTTTTAATCGCGTTGATAGGTTTCATGTTGATTGTTCTAGTAATCTCGTTATTCAGTGCAGTAATCACAGATGGTAATCTTTTAACCCATTCACGGGATCGCTTTTCTTGAATGAATTCTTTTGCGTATTGATATCCAAATAACCGCTCAGCAATCGTCCGATTAAATCGTTCTACAATGGCCTGATCGCGATGTAGCGCAGTATGCCCTCGTCGTATGGTGACATTATGATGTTTCATTGTAGATAACACTGCACCCTGAAATTCCTTGCCAGGATCAACCTGCAATAGATTTGGCCAGTGCAGAGGACCTCGTCGATAAATCCTCTCAAATGCAGAAGCAACTTCAGTGGCTGATTTTGTTTTTAACGGTTCTGCTTCTTTGTATCGACTTGCAATATCAACTACGGTTAAAGCGTATTTGTAACCACGATCATGAGGCAGAAATAATATATCAGCCTGATGAACTTCATTAGGAGCGGTCACATCAAAATGCGAGAATTGAATTTGTTTAGGCGGTGGTAGATAAATTTGCCATAGTGCCTGTTTGGATAACCAATTAGCCGCAGTGGTTTTTTTCACTTTTGCAGCACTAGCGAGTTTATGGACTGCTGATTTACCCCTCCAGTATCCTCTTGGGGAATAATAAATTGATTCCATATTAAAATGCTAGCATTTTCAATTACCAGCACCCATCATCAATTTGCCTTTCATAGCTGATTTTACCAACCACGAAGATAACTTTTCTTTGAAGGATTTATCAGGAATAGCATTTAACGCATGAATTAATTTCACATCTGCTAGATGTCTGTGTTGCAGATTGCTGCTTTTATAAGCAACATCATGAAGGTGACAGGCCTTATCAATGGCGTTTATTGGTTCTTCACCGGGGTTGGGTTGATTTTGATTATTGAGTCTGATATCAAGTCTGGTTCCCGGTCCACAGTAGCTATATCCTGGGAGGTGCTTTTCTCCGGGGTACTTTGCCCATGGGGTTCCAGGGAGCTTTGCCAATTTGGCTGCGATATCACCTCCTCGTTTTTTTTTAAATCAGATTTCATAGACACAAATCTAAATTTCTTTGTACCACATTGCACGCATTTACCAGAAAGCGCTGATCGGTTATTTTTAGTTGTAACCGTCGTCACATCATCTGTGCCAGTACGCGTTTTACACTTCACACAATATAGATCCATAATTTATGTATATAAATATGGATATAATTGATTTTTCGGCGACTAAAACAAGAGAACCAATTAAGCATCATGCAGCGCTACCAAACTCTATCCGGATGATTATAATCGGGCCATCTGGATCCGGTAAAACGCAATTGTTGCTCAATTTAATAATGAGATGGATGAAGTGGGATAAGTTGTATTTAATTGCCCCTAGCGTAGACGACCAACGATGTTATGAAGTGCTAAAAGATTTTAACGACAGCGCGGTAGAAAAATCCGGAGAGGGTATTATTGAATTTATAACCGATATCGATGAAGCACCGAGTATTGATGATATTGATGGAGATATTAACAATTTAGTCGTATACGACGATATAATGTTAGATAAACAAAAAAATCCTGCTAGGATCTTTTCCAGAGGCAGGCATAAAAACACTGATGTGATATATGTCACTCAACGCTACACTCAGATTCCAAAAGTGATCAGAGATAACTGCAATATGCTGTGTGTATTTAACGGAGTTGATACTCATACTCTTAGAAATATATGGCAGACATGGTGTTCTGATATGGACTTCAATCAATTTAAAAACTTCTTTAGTCATGCTCAGTCAAAACCACACGGATTCGCAACAATAAATCTACATGATCCTCGGACACGATATCGTATCGGACTGGATCAAATATTCGGTTAAAATCTATAAAGAATTATTAACATGTAGCAGCAGAGAGGGTGGATGACCACATCGTTGTGAGCAAAATCGTAAAATCTCCCTTTTGCAAAAATGGAGACTTTTTTTTTGGTTAAATGAGATTTCGTTGGAAGTCTTATATTTTGCTTGAAAACGTAGTGTATAGGCCATTTTTTGCTCGAAAACGTTATCTGGAAGCCTTATTTTTGCTTGAAATCGTGGTCTGTTCACCCTCTCTGCTGCTAGGATGAATAAATCCGAGCCACGTTGTAACTGTTGTGGTAGAAAAGGTGTGCTCCGAAAATGTACAGGATGTTATAAGCTAGCCTATTGCTCAAAGGACTGCCAAAGAAAGGACTGGATTAAGGAACACCGTGTTACCTGTAAGACCAAAGCGCAACCTAAGGTGTCCACGCAGTATGAGCTGAAAGTAAAACCTAATATTAAGCAACAAACCGCTCCAGAATCAAGAATCGATAGAATCGAAGATTTCCCATTTGACACGCCCCCATCACACGCAAGTTCTGTCCATACTGCAAGCACTGCAAATGCATACAAGCAGGACACAGGCGATAATTCTTTGGGAAATGCAGAAGCGCAAAGATCAACTTCTTCTCCCGCAGTCCAAAAACGAGACGAGAAATACGAACTAGCTAAGATGTGTTTTACTTGTAAATCGACCATACATACAAAATTCTGCTCTAGATGTAAAAAGATATATTACTGCTCGACGCAATGCCAAAGAAATGACTGGGGACGCCACAAACTGGAATGCATGAAGGTATGTTCCGATATCATTTCATCCCCCGTATCGCCTTGTATCAACTATATTCAGTATATTGTTAGAGAAATATTCTGAAAGTCTGTTGTTGTTGTTGTAGACACATGATAGGCTATACATGGCGGCCAGTAATATTGGTGGGTAAAGAACCCGGGAAAACCCCTGAAAAGAACAACAGACACACGAGAAGCTACATACATTGTGCTCAGTTTTTACTCGTCCATAATGATAAAATCGCAAACACGTTTTATAGTGATCATTTGTATCGTATATTTTGTGCTAAATCCTTATATGCCATTATTAGTCAATTTTTACCAGTCTATAGGGCCTATCTTAGATAAATAATTACCAGAGAAAGAAAATATCGTAGATACAGAATTACCAGTCTGTATGACCAATCGTAGATACATAATTGAGTGGATAATGATTTTATTATTGAACTGAGTTTCCCTAGGTTTGTATTCGAATAGCATGCAAATAAACTGAAGAATATGATATAAATGAATGAGCAATTAATTAGGTTAATTGAAAATATAAACAAAAATGTATATTCCGATATGGAATTTGTCAACCGAACGTTTGGAATTATTTTAGATCCGGAACCCAGGAACGGGAGCTATAGGAATTTAGGTGTGACAACGCTGATCATTCAAACATTTTTATTCATGACTTAAATACGTATGTTACTAAAATTGTAGAAAGTTCTACCGGAAGTGAATTGCGCTTTTACGTGCTATCAATACCTCCCAAGACGTCTAAGTCGAACTAATAATCAAACTGTGCCCCCCCCCAAAAAAAAAAAATCCAAATTACCAGAATAGTCTGATCGTATACTCGGGTATTATATATATGTATACAAATATTCATACGCAATTTCACGTTTTTACCTTAAATGCCTTTCTTCTCCAAGCAAATAGTTCTTTGCTCAAAAAGGTCTAAATCGAAAGTTTAAAAAAAAGTGTCACAGAATTTAAAAATGTCTGTCATGACAAGACATTCTAACTAAACCATTTATACGTAAATCCAAATATGCCTAATAAATTTCATCTATACTCAATGATACCATTTATATGTAAATACAAATATGAGAAATAAATTACATATATAATTAAAGTGTATTTTGAAGAAAAAATTATTGCTTAGTAGATGATTCAAGCAGGAAAGTTGGGCAAATAACATTAAAACGCGTAGAGGCGATGCTTGCTGCATATTTCAACATGCGTTTCGTTCCATTAATAGGTGGAAGGGAAAATAGAAACAGAGGGGTTCAAGAGACATCAAGCAATGGGAAATGCTGCTACTAACGATGTGATCGCTTCAGACTGGAGTATTCCAAATTTGTTTGGCTCTTTTCCATTTGTCTTCCCGGGAATGTTTACTGGCATGGATGACTCAACCAGATCAAGACCCATACAGTCATTTAGGGAGGTGAAAACAATTGTTCAAAGGATGTACCCTTTGCATCAAATTATTAGCGACATTGATGAACTACCATCCGAATCATTCTTCGGTCCACCACTCCCTACAAACAGAGTTCTGCTGGCATTAATGACAAGAGTCTATCCTCATCCGTTTGGACGTCGTGCGATGTACATTCAGGCAAGTCTCAATCGAGCGACACACACACACACACATAAATACATACAAACATATATATATATATATATATATATATATATATATATATATATATATATATATATATATATATATATATATATATATATATATATATATGGAGATTATTTGAGCTAAACATTATGCCCATCCATCGTTGAGGTGCACAAGGTCGCAAGCGTGCATGTGAAATTTACAACTTATCTTGATTACAATTTCAAATATGAGACAATGACTTAGTGGCGGCAAATAGTGGCGTGCCAACTGTAAATGGCGCCTAGGGCGACGATGAAGGCCCAAATGGCTTTTGGCGCCTTATGACATCTAGAGCCCAGAAGCAGCTGTACGTGCAGCTAATGAGTATTTTACAAAACTTTTTTTTCTTGGGATTAAATGTTTAGATAGTTTAAAAACACCTTAATAGTTACGATACAATATTTAGAACTTTTCCTATAACGCTTGTAAAGCATTGCTCATGATGTACATACAATCTATTTCCACCTTAGTTGATGTCCATGTCAGTTATAGTCGTATGTAGTAAGTATAGTGTATATACTGTGGAAAATATTTTATTCTGGTAAGAAATGATGATTATGCATTCATGATGTGGAGAAAACATTTAAGTCATAATGCGCACGTTGGTGCAGGACCTAAATCAACTGTTTACTTAGCCTATTTTGTTATTTATATACTACTGTAAATTGAGATGAGATGCGATCTCGTGATAGTATAGAGGTTTATAATTTTATTGGCAAACAGTTCACTTCTAAATTTAACTCTGTCCCATTATCGGACTTGTAGAGATATTATGGCAAAACGTGTGTGCTTATGTGCAAGTTTTCTCGTAGGTTTCATCATGAAAAGTTGAATAACTAGTAGACTATTAATAATCCACTTGATAAAATAACTGCGAGTCGGCTTCGATAACTGCCTCTTAAAGTCAAACACAGACTTCGAGGACGCCAGGACAATGCAGGAGTCAAGGAAAATTCAGTGACCTTACACAGTAAAAGGAAATAGGTGAATGAATCACAATGATTTCACCCCCCAAAAATGATGCATTTTACTCAAACAGTAACAAATGTATCTTTACTCATATAGTAAAAATGTAAAATGTTGTCACTCAGATAGTGAAATTATGTTAGGAAATTTACACAGATATACAAATTATCTCTAGTGTCCATAAAATACACTGGGTTTTACGATCCCCAAATATTTGCTCACGTTTAAAAGGCTACATGCACGGAGTTACACACTCCGTCACCTGCACAGTCACACTGGCTAATTAGGCCATCAATATTCCAGGATGGTCAACCAAACAATCAGTTCTCATCAATATCGGTCAGCAACTCCCGATCACATGCTATTCGACCAGCAATTAGCTGATCACTCTTGTCACTTGGGTCAGCTCTACAGCAGATCACACCGGTCGCATATCACTCTGGTCACTATGTTAACCCTGGTCAGCTCTACAGCAGAATAAGTCCTTAAAGTAGACCACTCACTGACAAGACGTTCTGATTCTCACACGAAGGCATGACATGTACGAAATTAACACAAATGTATGTTTATATAATCTTGATATAGCAGTACAATTACACTTTAAGGACTTAACTGAATTTCGAAAGTGTGTAGACTGAATGGTCACTGCAAAAAGTCCAACACATCAGTAAAGGAAAGATACTATTATCTTGAAACGACCGACGAAAGTTAAAGGTCATTTAACACCGATATTGTAAAAGCGTCTGATATTATTAGTCATAAAACGCTTTTTCTATGTAGGTAAATACTACCAATGTTTATAAGACTTAAATATACGCTTTTCTTCAAAGGACTAAAGAATATTCGGCTATTTCCATAAACGATCATTAGCTTCCGCATGCTAAGAATGCATATTACCTACATTTATCCCTTCTATTAAATCTATCTATTTAGTTGTTTAATTAGCCACATCATTATATATGTGATATATATATATATATATATATATATATATATATATATTAAACTTGCGTTTTTGTAAAGCAAATACGAAACACCGTGTCGAATAGGGAAGTAACTAAAAAGAGTGATTATAGGACTAAAACTCTTTAGTCTTCCTCATGACTCTGTTTACTAGAATAAAAGTGGATAGAAGCTATGCGACCGAATAGGGTGAGTAATGGGAAAGCTGTACCATGTATGCCGGATTATAGTCAATTTTGCCCAAAGACAATTCGGCCGAAGACAAATAGGCCCAAATTTGGCCGTAATTAAGACAATTGTTCGAACTTGAAAGACAATTCAGCCCAACGTTATAGTTTCAACAAGTTGCTCGTTTGTTTCCAACTGACAATTATAAACTTTGTACTATATATATATATATATATATATATATATATATATATATATATATATATATATATATATATATATATATATATATATATGAATGAATAACACTGCTTGATATAAAGCACACTCAATTTAACATGAGAGAGAGACAGAAAGAGATAGACACACACACACACACACACACACACACACACACACATAGAGAGAGAGAGAGAATAATGCTGAGAATTTTGTCAATGTTCAGTGTCTGCAAGATAAAGCACTTACCAATTAATTGTATTGTTTGTTTTAATTTTTCAGGTAAATGTGTTAGTGTATAAACTGAAAGCTTGTTATAACTAGTCAATATCGTCAGTCATATTTTCGTCATTATTACATACAGATAAGAAAGGAAATAATTTTGTATTGAATATGTGCTTCCCCTACTGCATGATACAAATACAATGAAACAGATAAACAAGAACTTATTTGAAAATGTAATTAAACAAACTCACTTTGCATAGTTAACATTAAATCGTTCTTTTAAAATCATGCGAAATTTATTGAAAACAACAATACATTCACGAAATCCGTTTGTGTAGCGGATAACGGATGAAGTGTGCATCCTAACTTTTGTTTGTATCTCTTGTGTCCGCGAACAAAAAATCACAAAAGAGACAAGGAAATCGACCCGATTGCTTGAAGGGTTGGTTACATAAGTAATTCTAAATCAAATTATTATTGTATATACGTTTTACCCTGCAAACATGAATTTATTACATATTACCAACATTTAGAAGAACGGGTAGTGAATATACACAACTGGCAGCGGTCAGTAAGCTCCTTGCTTAAACTTACAAAAAGGATATTAGATATAAAGTTTTTTTCAGTGCGAAGCATGCCGTCTCCAGAAACTGACTTTGGATTCTTGTAGGTGTACTGATTTATTTATATGAATTCTGTCGAAATCAGGAAGCCAATTTTGGTTCCTTTGTGTTCTTTTCAGCGTGCCGATTTCATTTGGTTACAAAGTTGGCCGACATAGGGAAGCCAGCACCGATTTCTTTTTACCTGTAATTTTAACGGAAATTTTGAAAATAAATTTAAACAATCGAACAGTTTTCAAAGCTTCACAATCTAGTGCGTCGTGCGCGCACATCAGTATAAGGCTCAACAGTAAATTACTTTTCAATGGTTTCATCTAAATGTTCCCTTTCAAACTATATAAAGTTTTTATGTGTGACTACAAGAAGCATGTACTTCGTCTTTTGGGAATACATGTATGTCATTTTTGGTTGTCATCCTCCATAAGTAGGATATCGTATCTAAAAGTAACAGAAACTGCTTTTGTTCATGTAATGCAAATAAACTCTAAAAAGAAAACATTTTGAGTATGACGGGCGGCCTTTACGTTGAATAACTAATTTATCAAATTAACGTAACGAAATGTAATAATTTGAAAATAAATATAACATGTCTGTTGATCCTGACTAGACTCCGGTCAGCTTTAATCACGTCACTACTTAATATCAGTAGAGCTTCTTAATTATTTGTTTACTGTTGCATCATAGAGATGTTTGGGTATATGTCTCATGTGGCTTACTATCTGGTTGATATTATTAATACCTCAACTATTTACCATCGGAAGCCCAGCAAACCTTAGGCTATGAAATTAGTTAAGATGACAAAGTTTTGCTAAATTAGCATTAAACAGAATTTTAATGAAACTAGTGCATACATTTAAATTGTATGATTTTCATTGTTTTTAACGCTTAACAGTACAAGTGTTAATGTCCTGTGTTTAACTTGATCTCACCTTTCTTATAAATAATTTTGAACCGCAAACATAAAAGCAGCCAATGGATATAAATAATACCTTTTTATTAAAGACGTTTCGTTCGATCTGATCATTCTGTTTTTCAGGACCAGAATGGAGAGGAGTCATATTGTATTTTCTATCTGGAAGTTCCCATTCCCTTTCCATTTTTTTCGTGGGATGATATCAGACCCGGCCGGTACATATGTATAGAAGAAGCGTTTATTCACGGATTTTTTGACGGAACCGTTGGTATAAGGATAGAGGATCCCAGTTGCGTCAGAGTTCTAACGATCTAATTATATTACTACTACTACTACTACTCCTACTACTACTACTGCTTCAAGACATTGAACGAACATGATTAACATGCCATATAATGAAATTAAATAATTTGAGAGATCTTTGTCGTTTGTGGAACACTGAGATATAAAGATAATTTTTGTTCAGGCTTTTATATAGACAGTGAACGTAGCGTTCAGAAGAAATGGAATAAGTCACTTGTCAAATTCTGCAAATAATGCACAAGTTGATACATTTGGCACGAGTATAAAAAAAAATATTTCTGACACCGAGAGGCAAGGCGGTAATGTATCAACTCTAAATGTAACAGTTTTGAATGACTGTTTGAAAATTTCATCTAAATGGAACTGGTACCTCGTGCATTTAACAATTGTTTGTTTTCTTTTTATGGTTTTTTTTTTTTATTATACAGCTAGTCTGCAGTTCAACGCTTTCTGCTCTGATGTTAATGGTCAGTACATATGTTTAATGAAAATGTATAATTGCTGAATGTTGTGAGTCTGAAAAGAGAGTCAAATGCTGATTACAATTTAATAGCCTATTGTGATACTTTATTTATTTTTATTCGACTCTATTGTCTTAAAAACGTAATATAACAGTGAAAACCAACAACCCTTAAATGTTCAATAAATAATTTTTTTTCTTAAACTAAAAGGTGAAGATGTGTAAAAAGAACTTATGGTATTGCGAATTAAATCCCCCAAAGTTCTAGAATTACAAACCAAGGTCCTAATATTTAATGTTTTTAAAAAACTTTAGTGGAATTTTAAATTAAATCCAATGCTGAAAGTGTCGATGTTCCTGTGGTGACCTATGTCGTGGTGATATACCAACAATATAATGTTGAATCATAATAGTATACTCCAAGACGTACGTTCTTATTTTAAATTTCACATAAATTCAAGTCTTTATCTACAAGAATGCTATTTCTGATGCGCACTTTGTATGTGCTATGACTAAATAATTTGGATAAATCAATTCCAGACATAAACACATTTTGGACACAACAATAATACAACTGAAAGCACAACTAATAAAGATTTTTGATAACAAGATTACATAGTCTTCTACATGAACTCAGATCACAATCAACAATTTCTGAAAATATATTTTACCTAATGGAAAATAACCTTCTAGAAGGCTTTTAATGTTTATAAAATAAAAGTTTAAATTATAACTGAAAAATTAGAACACAAAATATAGTGGAAAAAGGTAGATCTTGCAATTCAGTCCAACATGCAACGTCCAAGATGCAACGTTACAATATCAATAGCAAAGAAAGAAAAACCTATGCAAATTAAATATGCATAACATTGATATGTCAGTATGTTATTCACAAAATTTTGAATATCAAAATCAATATTGTTTTGTACAGTCTCAACCTATTGTTTAACAGTTTGAATTAGTTACATTTTAATATTGTAATCAATTTTAATCTTTATTTTCATGTTTAATTTAAATATTATTTATTTTTATTGTGCAACTTTATTTCTTATTTGTGTTTCATTTCAATTGTTTTATAGTTTAGTTTGCTTTTAATTTTCCAATTTGCTATTTTTCTTTCTATTCTTCAAACATTATTCAGATAGTCAATTCTTTGTATTTTAATTTTTTTTTTTATCTTTTAAAGATGCTAGTTTAGACTTTGCCTACATGTTGTCCACTATATTCAAAGTTTATATTTGTGCAAAATATATTTTAAATAGTATTTTGTGTTATGAATTTTTTTCTCCGATCATGCAGTTATGAAAAATTAATTTCTGTTTCAATGTTTTTCATGCCAGTTTTGTTTTAGAATAATTGTTGCAAATGATTTCTGTGCTGCTGTTGTTGTGTTAGCCTCAGACTTGAATTATTTCTTACTCTACCATTTACATGAATATTCCGGAATATATTTGTGTTCTCCAAATTCTGTTTCTATTTTGGTATTTCAGCATTACTTTTAGTACAGACTAAAATACGTCATCTTTGATCATTAGATAGCATGTTGACCAGCATGTGTATATGTTGATTGTTATATGTGGGTGAAAGTCTGTAGATAATCGTGTTGGTCAGACAAAATATGTTGGTCAGCAGATGTGGGTATTGGTCAAGAGGTCAATATATGTCATGGTTTGTATGAGTATGTGATGACCAGTAAGATTGTGTTGGTCAGTAGGTGTGAGTGTTGGTCAGTTTTTATGACCGTTTGTCCCTAGTGGGACCAACAATGTCGTCTTAGTACCATGTTTTGTACATTTTGCATGCGTAGCTTTGTCACCAAACTGGCAACAGCATATACTAAACTGCTTGCGCGTGTTCGAGCCATATTTGATCCACGATTAATACAGAAGTAGTCCTAATTACCTGCCTGCTTTTGTTTAAACGAGAGAGAGAGAGAGAGAGAGAGAGAGATAAGAGATAGAGAGAAACGTATCGATTAAGCACTGGCTGTTCATATAATAGAAAAATGTATAATAGAAATCAAGGATATTATAGAACTATTATTGTTCCTGGCCTTGAACTATCAAGTAACAACGAAAGCAACCAGTCAAACCGTTACATCATTATTGATATTTTCATCACACGCTTAGATGCTATTTTCATCACATGAGACGATTTTTTTTATATAAAAATACTTTTATAATGTAGGCTCAAAAGATTATTTTATATATTTGTAAAATGTTTATTTCATGTATTGACCAGTGGACAGGCTTAGAATAATCCTTTACAACATTAGCTGGTTGGCGTTTGACATTTTAACACAGAAGCAGCAGCCTAAGATTCTCTCGTTATCAATATCTATATGAAAATAAAAGAAAACTATCAAATAAATTACAAAAAAACGAAGAAAATCTTTCAAAGATTTACGTTCATTGAAATGCCAGTTTACACTAAAACCATACGGAAATGTTTTACTTCCTCATTAAAATTATGGTCGTTGTTGAAAAAATATTCTCTAAACTTTCGGTCAAATTGATACAATATAATATACAATGAATACTGTATTACTCTATTTTTTAGTGGATAACGCTCTTTTTTTTTTTAATTAACTTCAGAAATTTACTACAAACATTTAAACATATTGATACTACAAATTAATGTTAACGTGTTCACAAACGTATTGATACTACAAATTGATGTTGACGTGTTCACAAACGTATTGATACTACAAATTCATGTTGACGTGTTCACAAACGTATTGATACTACAAATTGATGTTGACGTGTTCACAAACGTATTGATACTACAAATTGATGTTGACGTGTTCACAAACGTATTGATACTACAAATTGATGTTGACGTGTTCACAAACGTATTGATACTACAAATTGATGTTGACGTGTTCACAAACGTATTGATACTACAAATTGATATTGACGTGTTCACAAACGTATTGATACTACAAATTGATGTTGACGTGTTCACAAACGTATTGATACTACAAATTGATGTTGACGTGTTCACAAACGTATTGATACTACAAATTGATGTTGACGTGTTCACAAACGTATTGATGCTACAAATTGATGTTGACCTGTTCACAAACGTATTGATACTACAAATCGATGTTAACGTGTTCACAAACATATTGATACTACAAATCGATGTTGACGTGTTCACAAACGTATTGATACTACAAATCGATGTTGACGTGTTCACAAACGTATTGGTACTACAAATTTATGTTGACGTGCTCACAAACGTATTGATACTACAAATTGATGTTGACGTGTTCACAAACGTATTGATACTACAAATTGATGTTGACGTGTTCACAAATGTATTGATACTACAAATTGATGTTGACGTGTTCACAAACGTATTGATACTATAAATTAATGTTGATGTGTTCACAAACATGTTGACGCTACAAATTGATGTTGACGTGTTCACAAACGTATTGATACTACAAATTCATGTTGACGTGTTCACAAACGTATTGATACTACAAACTGATGTTGTCGTGTTCACAAAAGTATTGATACTACAAATTGATGTTGACGTGTTCACAAACGTATTGATACTACAAATTGATATTGACGTGTTCACAAACGTATTGATACTACAAATTGATGTTGACGTGTTCACAAACCTATTGATACTACAAATTGATGTTGACGTGTTCACAAACGTATTGATACTACAAATTGATGTTGACGTGTTCACAAACGTATTAATAATGCATTGATGTTGACGTGTTCACAAACGTATTGATACTACAAATTGATGTTGACGTGTTCACAAACGTATTGATACTACAAATTGATGTTGACGTGTTCACAAACGTATTGATACTACAAATTGATGTTGACGTGTTCACAAACGTATTGATACTACAAATTTGACGTGTTCACAAACGTATTGATACTACAAATTGATGTTGACGTGTTCACAAACGTATTGAAACTACAAATTGATGTTGACGTGTTCACAAACGTATTGATACTACAAAGTGATGTTGACATGTTCACAAACGTATTGATAATACAAATTGATGTTGACGTGTTTACAAACGTATTGATGCTACAAATTAATGTTGACGTGTTTACAAACGTATTGATACTACAAATTGATGTTGACGTGTTCACAAACGTATTGATACTACAAATTGATGTTGACGTGTTCACAAACGTATTGATACTACAAATTGATGTTGACGTGTTTACAAACGTATTGATACTACAAATTGATGTTGACGTGTTTACCCTTGTATTGTCTTGCATATTAGCATTTAATGTTGAACATGTAAGCAGCTTACAAACCTGGTTACAAGTACTGAAACAAATATCAGACAAGATTTGCATTTTTCGTTCATGCAAATTAACTTTCCGAAGATTGTTGATGGATCAAAAACGTTATACACGTCTCTTTGAATTTAAAATCATATATTTCATATTAGCATTTAGCAGATAAAGGTATTGGTGACACAAATAATAGATGAATCACCAAAACCAGGGTAACCATATTGACTCCATAGGATAAAATCTTCCATCAAACTAATTTAATACCAATAAACAACATGCTCACATGTCAATTAAAAGGCAACCATTCTTAATTAGTTTAAGTCAGTTATGATATTTCAAATAAATAGGACTAAATACGTTTTCAAATTCTATTCATGCAGTTGATTTAGCTATACAGTATTATTCATGCTGCAGACAGTCAACACTGTACTGGCCGTGAACAAGATGAACTAGATATTTGATGCTTTCAAATACGGTACAATTGTTGACAGTTGGTATAAGATAGGTGAATTCGATAAATCAATCATTAATCATGAATTATATAATTATTAATCGTGAATATTTTATATGTATATATATATATATATATATATATATATATATATATATATATATATATATATATATATTTTTTTTAAAAGGTCAGTTTCTGGTCAAAAAACAGCACGAACCCATTCCAGTTTGTTATGTTATTTATAGTTTAAAAACTGCAGACATTGCAGAAGGTACAAGAATCTATTACAGTTTCTCTCGTTTTCTGACAGCATCAAGAATACAGATGCACCAGGTGTCAATAGAATTCCAGTTTTCAACTTTTTGTAGCGGTTTCTGTAACACATAAACCCTAGAAATCAAAGAATATCCTACTTAAACATTCTTTGAAGATTTTTTTGGAACATAAAAACAACCAAACAAATAATCTTTTTCTTTCTAATGAATCTGTAAAGGGGGGGGGGGGGTTCGGTATCAAGCGTTATTAGTACAATATTGCACAAGCCCCTGGTCAGAGGTATTGCGCAACTTGGAAGAACAACACTCGAAACCACCTCCCGCTAATACTCGTTATCTAGAGGATGATCTCTACGGTGTGATATGCCCGGTTATAAAATTGGATAAAGCAATCTCAGTCGCTATCTTAAACAAAGACAACACGAGCCTCCGTAAAGATGAATAAAGAATTTAATCAAAATAAAAATCAAGAGAATTAAAAACACAGTAAATTACAATTTCTTTCCTACTGAATACTCTCAGTTCAGAAGCACTCTAAAACCGAAGTTTTAAAATAATCAATACATTAATTATAGTTCAAATACTAATAAAAACTGACAAATTTAGCCGTTAATAGCTGATAGCAAATTTCATCACGAAATCGAGTGTTCATTAACATTGGACCACTTGGTACATTCACAATGGCCTGTTCGTCGATCGGCTTTCCTTATGCTTGCGTCGACTTTAATTTTGCCTCTCTCTTGGTGAACGTAGAGTTCCACAACTCTGACTTGTAACCTCTTTGTCCCTCTTTTCTTGAATTCCAATTTCCTCGCTATTCCTTCAAACTATTTTCCCTTGAAAAGAAAAGGGTAAAACGCCCTAAGTATCTCGTTAGGTTTAAAGAGTTGAGATTGTCCGTCTGTCCTTCTGGTTCGAACAATCAGATCTTACTATCAGTGTTAACCTTTATACGGCTAGCAAATACTACACAAGCCTTCAGATCAATACAGCTATACCGCTAATTATCGACATCAGAATTTAGGGAAGTCACATATATTCCCGTAAATCATTACGTAAAGTGAGGCAATATATCATAGCCCACAATAAATATTCACTCATATGATAAATTCAAATTAATGTAACACTTTCCAATCATAACGTATACAGCGGGTTTTCTACACCACCCATTAACCTACCTAAGTAGATAAGGTAAAAAATGCTAATTCAGAATTTAAAAGTACATTACTAAATCACTGTGAAACCGAATATCCATGCAAAAAATCAACACGTCATGCATTTGTACGACGAAACCTCATATAAGTTACATTATGATAAAGGTACGATTCCTACGAAATCAACGGATCATGCATCTGTAACGAAGAACATTATATACATATATATATATATATATATATATATATATATATATATATATATATATATATATATATATATATATATATATATATATATATATATATATATATATATTACATCATGATAAATGTGAATTTGAGTTAGATACCTTGTGTCTTTGGCGTGTTACAATCGTTCCAAAATCAGTTTTTTCCTGGAACCACGATTTTTACGAACGACTTTCTCTTAAAGTCCCTCGGAATCTTGACGATATATTTTCTACTTCTGGTCTCTCTCTCGCAGAGAATGTTCAAGACTAATTAAATTCATTTGACTCGTAGTATATATTCCCTTCAAAAGTCAGGGATCGACCCACCCCTGATTCCACATTTGACCAATCAGAATAAAGGCTATTCTTACAGACATTTGAAAATGTGCCTATCAATGTGCCAAAAATGTCACCTGGGGTTGAAATAACATCCTATCATTTGTCTCCATCACTTTTGTCAGGTCTACGTGCGAAAATAGCAATTCTTAGCTGCCATACTCCCAATTCGTTTTGACTAAAAACAACCTAATAATGGTGACCAAGTTAGAACAACATTCCTACGTACAAAATCTGCCATAAGTTATCAGTTAACTGCTGGCTAGAACTAAGAATTAATTAATGAATTTCACTGACGAAAAATTTGGCACATCACAGAATCTTTGCCATCTACATAGCAAGGAAACTACAAACTATATGAACATGCATTTATTCCAGTTTTCTAGCAGTTTGTTTAGTTCCGAATCACCTTTAAATTATGTAATATTTCGCTTGAATACAAGGATAATGTGCACAAAGAAGTTCGAAGTAAACTGTGTGTTATTAAACAACTAATGCCATTTTAAACTCAGTACTAAACCATAACAGAAAACTTCCAATGCCAGTGTCTGAGATCGTGTTGAAGCATTAGTAAGAAAAAGAGAACTTAATAAGAGGTATCGTTCTTACATCGACATTCTTATTTTTCGTATACGAAATTGCATAAGAATGAAAACTGTGAACATTTTTACCCAAATAATAATAATACCAAATACGCACACAGAGTAAATGAGAAACATTCCAATTCTTAATATACTATTCTCTACATAAACCTCACCCTCGCAAATAATTATATCGTTACTGTAAACTCCACTCTTTTTAGCGATTTAAATGTTTTATAGATAAGTATTGATAGACTCTTTATAACACGGTTTTAGCACCAAAAACATATGTTTGCAACTATAGTATTCTTCTTAAACTAATCCTCTCCATAACTGTGTAATAGGTATGGTTTCCGTTGTTCATTCTCATTTATTGGGGCACATTTTCAGTGTATCTGGATTACATTCACTTCATCCATTTTGTTTTCTTAGTGTACAACTCTGTTTTGATGTTCTGACTGCAATACGTTTAAATACGTATACTTCAAAAATCAGAAGATCGACTTCTCTCGAACATTTATATATACGTTAAGGAAATACGGCTAGACAAAAGCATCTTTGTAAGAAGCAAGACCTCTCTTTACTTCTGGTAAAGATGCAGATGCAAACTTTGTTTGTTTCCTTTATTGTTTTACACTTAACTGCATTGACATATACATGGTCATAGGTCATGATGGTGTGTTTTGTTGTATTTCATTACTTTTCACTTTCGCAGCGCTCCTTCCGTCATCCTCCAACGCCATCACACCCACTCCCAACCCCCACACACATAGTACGGACTACATCAAGAATACAAAAACGATCTTATGTTTTCAAATATGTTGCACCTCTCACCAAATCTACAAGACTAATTTTAACAGTCCGGATGGAGCTTTGGTTACTGTTTGCATAATGAAAGAGTGAAATGAATCAATTATCTGTAACCAAACTATGCGCTCACGATTTGCGCAGAAATAATTCTTGTCATTTATTCAGCGTTGTAGTAACTATCAAATAATTCATAAGTTCTCTTCTAAAAGTCTAGATGAAGCTTTGATTATTGATCCATACTGCGAATGAAACTGCATCCATCATCCATCAAATACTGTACTCACAATTTCAAAACTTTGTTGTTTCCTGCTAATTTCGTAAATAAACATTTCATATGTCATCAACATCTCTCTTCAGATGCATATAGAGTGTACATTAATTCATACGTAAACCCGACTGAAAGATCAAATGTAATAGGGTAAAGTGTTATATTACCACTTCTGTATTTATACGTGTTCACATGACAATCTGACTACCATTCGTAGAACCTATATTTAACAAATGGCCATTAATTAGAAAACAACACGTATTTCTGACCATCCGTGTGCATCCATAGTACCAACAATGTCAAAATTAGTTTTCTGAATTGTTTTCTTCACTTTTGTCGTTAGGAACAATACGCTCATTGTTCTTAAACACCAGTATTAACTGTGTAACAAAGGACTCAAAACAATCATATAGAGAAATGCGAACATAATGACGCACTTGTCGATCCTAGCAGCGTCGCAGTTCTGTAAAGCCATTGTTTTTACAAAAATGTATGAGGATACTCTGATTATTTCTTTTACTAAAAGCTTGACGCGGAAAAGATTACAAGTACTGGTTTTAAACAAGAATAAATTGCTTATCGTTGCAATCGTTTGATTTTTGTTTCTATAAAATTAGGTCCACATTTTGATTTTTCAATTTAACTTGTCAAATACAGATGACTAATTATCTGAGTAAATTAACTTTATTCGATATTTTGTAAATTCATAAATTCATACGCATTGTAAAATTGTATCAAAGTTTGAAATTGTAAAAAAGTTCACAATTTGAAAAGTGAAAAAAGAAATTAAATATTAAAAACAATCATGGCCAAAAATGCCTTAATAATATTTAACAAACACAAAATAAATTCAGCAATTAAAAATGAAGCTTTACAAATAAATAGTAAACAAAATCGTTAAAAAATTGTAAAATACACTTTTCATCATTTAAATAAATACACTCTTGCCCGTAAATTCAATACCCCGCGATCTGTATCTCTGCTCAGAGTTGTCGGTGGTTTTCCATTTAGGCCAATGTCAAACGTGCAATGCGCGCATATACTTCTCACAAATGGCTCATATTTAATTGTACTATAGCACAATTAAATAAAATCTCTGTCTAAGGACTAACAGGACTCCAGCATTGTACGTTTTGTTTACTTTACACGGCGTTCAAATGTTAAGAAACCATTTATGCCATGTGATTACGACTGATAAAATAGTTTTCGTCATTGTCCAACCATTCTTAGTAGAACATATGTCATTGCTGAATAGCAGATGAATTTGTTCTCTTCTTGTTTAAGATAATGTTTGTGCAAGATAATCAAAGGAGTATTCAACCGGGTTGGAGTTATCGGTGAATTTCACGTCTTTGTTCAGATTTGTTACGTAGTAAAATTATATTCTGTATAGTCTTACAAGAAAATCACTTGTATTGATAATTTGACTTTTGGAACATCAAAAATTGAAAATACTTCAAGAGGGCTAGTGTTTCATTTACGTTTGTGTGTACGTGTATATCCTAAATGGGGAAGACGTACCTGCAATGAAAGTTCGGCAAGTGCTTGCCTGCACGCGCGATAATATTTGCAAACCGATCGAGATGCACCGCAAAAATGATTACCAGAGTTTACTCAGATACCACATCTAGGACATCATCGAGTTCCGAGACCAAAACGTTAAGCTAACAAATATAATTTAGAGCAACGATAATAGTATGGCATCAAAGCTAAACGTTCTTCAGGTTTTTAATGTTTATATATATACCATCTATGTTTTGTTTCTTCTCTGAGTTTACATACATATTACCTTGAAATGGTTTACGAGATTACTTTGTTTTAGGCTGTAATAAACGGCGACGAAAACTAAATGTTCTAATGAATTTAGGTTTTCTTCCCAATGAAAATCTAAGTTGGTAAGCAATGATGTATGCTGCATCCTGTACTGTGATGTATTTACAGTTCCTTGTAGAAACACAAGAAATAACACTTCGCTGTGGGAAATTTGAATAAGAGTTTAATGAAATGTATTTGTCAAGGATTTATGTACGAGCACTCAAATATTTCCAAAGAACCTAAGTAATCTTTTAAAATGATAACAAAAGGAAGAAAATTTAACATAATTCGAACAGTAGCTACAACAGACGAAAATGACCTGACATAAAATAGTGTAAGCCTAACTGAGATTATGTCTCTACTTCAAAGGCTTTACAGTAATTTGAAACGCAAAATAGGTATTTGTATGAGGGTAACGTGATCATGATTACATCACGTACTCATAGCATGACCTTGACAAACACCAATAATTTTACTCCAAGAATATAACAAAAAAATGTTGTTTACTTTACCAAAACTATTTAGAAGTTTTGGGTCACTTATCCAACACAACCTTGATCTCGCTCTTATTATTCTCACAATAACAATACATTTTTTTAAAACTTGCTTACGTGGCCGTTACTAAATTTTGAATTAAGGTCAGAATCTAAGTCAGCCTTAGGCTTTTGCAATCACATTGTTGTCGCGTATAATTTAAAATGTTGACAACACATGAGATGCACAATCGTCGCGAAACTCGTTCTAGGAGTCACGAATATTTGCGATCAAATTATTTGTCAGATCAAACAGATCTCGCTTCGGTAATGTTTTATTCTGTCACGATCAAATGTGGATTCAGGAAACTTCCTTTTCCAAGATTTGACTTTAGATAATCTCACACACTCTTTCAAATTAAGACAGATATATATTTAAATTAAAGTGTGTATATATATATATATATATATATATATATATATATATATATATATATATATATATATATATATGTATATATATATGTATATATATGTATATATATATATGTATATATATATATATATATATATATATATATATATATATATATATATATATATATATATATATATATATATGCCATCTAAACCTTCAAAACTAGGAGATAATAGGTTCAGAAAATGACCTGATAAATTCTTCATGACAATTCGATTTAATTTAGCATCACAAGTGTATAAATCACCTATGTTTGCAGGAAACATTTCTACCCACCAACGGGCACAATTCCATTGATGCTGTCTTCGATATTCCAGCTCGTTTTCATATTCTTGTATCTGTTAAACAAACCAGCTTCTGTTTGTTTATGTGGTCCTTAATAAATAGGTGTAATTGCAGGCCATCCTAACACTGATCGGATGAATATCAATAGCCTCATCATAATTTATTTATATCTCAACTGACAAAGTATGTTCGTGGACCATTATATAGATTTTTTATTATTTTCCGTGGCAGAATTTATTATGCGCTAAAATTCATCATGTATTTGTTCGATTTGATAACTACATGTTCTAATACAATATTCTAGTCAAGAGTTTCCCCGGTGCCATCGAGTTTATATTTTATATTTATTTGCAAACACATGAATTTTTTTTGCCTGTAATCCATCGAATAATTGTTATCTAATATTCAGCCAACTATGATACACTCGTAATTGAGCAAGCTCAATCTCCTTTACTGCTATTGCCCATGGAAAGATTACGTTTAAATTAGGGTTAGTGAAACTTATTCATATCAGTGTTGTCTTTAGCGGAGTTGTATTACCGACAATGTGGTGCAGTAGTTCATGCGAAGACGACGTCGTAAATCTTAATCATTTCTGTGATCTGATGTTATTCCGCGGTTAAGACCCGTTGATATAAGCGATTATAACTTGGATATTTTGTCAGCTGTTTTGTTAAGATTAAGATCTTACGTAAATGTCTACCATGATAGTACATGATCAATCTAAAACGAGAGCTATTACTCGTGTATTCGTGTACAACTTTATGATGTGGGCTGGTTGATTTTGATATGGCATCAAATACAGCAATTGCTTTACGGCTGTATATTGTTGGGGCAGTTATTGTCTGCGTTGGTAATGTTTAATACCAGATTCTATTCTTTGCTGAGCCGACATACTTGATAAGCTCTTTTGGCGGGTCTAAATCATACGAATAAAAATAACAATCTCACATTGATCAGTCGCGTATGCATCCCAATGAGTATCTACACTAGTAATGTTATCAAGGTTATGTGGTATGGTTTCTATTTCATTATGCTTTAAGGTAATTGGGGTCTCGTATAAAAATACCTCGAAAGTTTGTTGTTTTTGTAATTTTTACAGCAGCTTCGAGTAAACCAAAATTTGACATAGATAAAACACTATGTTTTTTTTTGTTATTAAACCGTCCCTAGAAGTCTCACACCGCTTAATGACCATGAGTGCGGAGTTTCTGGTAGTCTTAAACCCTTTCCGTATTGTGAGATCCGTAATCAAAGACGACCCGTTTGAAGAATACCGGTTTTGTTTGAACTTTTTTCCTTGGTTTTGTTCGCGTGTTCTTTTTATATTTTTTTAATGTAGCATTTCCTTTCCTGTTGTTATCTTGGTGCCATTGCCGCCGCTGTTCCGACAGCACCCAGCGCTGAAGCTATTGCGACTGCTACGGCGGCTGCGCATATTAACTCTGATATATCTGAAGAAGTGGTAATATACCATATGATTTAGTTATATCGGAAATAGCTGCCGCGGATAGAGTAATTCCTATTCCGATTTCGTCTTGTTTATCATCATTCAATATTTTACGATTCCATTATCTCAGTGACTGCTTATGTTTAACCACCTGTAAGATGACTGATTTTTAGCGTTATTGTGGTTCCGGAATTTTACTCGACGGGGTTTGTAGCTTTTAATCTCAATCCGAGTCAGATTAACATTTACATGATATTATGACATTTTATAATATCAATAGGAATCAAATCTAGAAAATGTTACGTATTTTCTACTGGCGATCAATCACCCTCATTCGTCCGCCAGTACCTTCAAGTAACATTGATTTATCGCTGCGTATGGCTCTGTAATTAATACCGTCAACAGGGATGACTCTAGCTCTGAAGTGTATATCAACAACAGTCTGCCTGGATAAATGTTTCAGTGAAAAATAATAGATCCGATATAGATTTTGTAAAATATCTAGTTGCAATATCTATATTTTGACATGCTATATGATTGTTTGCAAAATTTAAAAAAAGATCTTCAGATTTATCCTCAACTAAACTTCACTGAGTTTGTCAAATGTCATATGACTATGCGTTTGAGAATTTATTCGATTCGTACTTTGAAAAGTAATGAATATATGTCGTAGTAGCGAAACACTTTGCTGTGATGCTAAATGCCATGTAAATAAACCATCAACGGTGATAAGAACACTATCTGTGGTTATTGTCAACCATGATAACATAAATATCCACCTTGATCAGTAAAAGTGATTTTGATTTTCTTCACTAATCGATGGAGTCATTACAGGCATCCTACGAAAGATTTGATAATAATACTTTACCAGCATCGCCCCCGTGTCGCCAGATTGCATCACTGTAAGTTTGGATCCATAAATAACCTTTCTATCATTAATAGACCATCTGAAGATGTGCAATAGTGGTATTGTGTAAAGAATCCTTAGTTTCAATTATCATTCATTGATATTACTACTATTACTGCAGGTCTTTATGCAGCTCCTGTATCATCTATTACATTAACTATATTTACGTCTCTACAATCAGTCTTATTAGAAGTATCTTTAGCAAACGTCATTGGTGGCCCACCTAATTTTGTCATAATCATTATATAACTATTTCAATATTCCTTACATCAGTCATATAAGTAGCGCTATCCAACAAAGCCATAATTCTAATATTAACAAACCCAATCAAAACATCAGCGTTATATCCTGCAATATCCGTTTTTACAAGTTTACTTTCTACTTCAATAAACGCTTCAGCAGGTTAGAAATATCTACTTGTATCATGAACCCGTACTTCAATCCTTCCACGCTGATTTGGTTGTCTTGCATCATAAGAATAAACCTGATAATCACGTACATATTCGTCTTTAAGAACCTGTGCGTTGATATTTAATGATGGATTAAATACACGTTTCAACATTTTATTATAATTGTTATCGTCTAACACGGAGAACGCTTCCTGCTATCAGACTTGCATTTACATTTTGTCTTCGTCTGGACACAGTGCGTCTACAGCCAACTCTGCTAATTGTTTATTTGTAGCTTCATTTATTATTTGACTAAAATTTGCAGGCATAACTCAGTGTTTGGTAATTTGTATATATATACACTCTTTAATTTAAATATATATCTGTCTTAATTTGAAAGAGTGTGTGAGATTATCTGACCTTCTTCTAACTTTAACCTGACAGAATCACAGACGAGTAAACATCTTCTAACTGCTTCTAGTCGATCTCGACCTAATCTAGTTTTGTAGTCGATCTCGACCTAATCTAGTTTTGTAGTCGATCTCGACCTAATCTAACTTTGTAGTCGATCTCGACCTTATCTAGTTTTGTAAGATACCATATTATTGATATTTAATTCAGAGCAGCAGTGAGGGTGCGACCACAAATAAATGTTATCTCTCATAATAAATACAAAATCCTATGACGCCACAAATAATGTAGCAAAAACAACTAACCCGTTTTTGAGACTCTATGTTAGTTAAATGATTCGGTTTGGCGTCATTGGTGTCATATTTTTATTTGAGTAAGAAGCCTTAGTTTAGAAAATGGAACATTATAAATCGAAATGAACTCGCCTTCCCTCCTACTTGGTAAAACGACCGTTTAGTCTTTAGCAGTAACATGCCCTTCTTGCATGCCTTATTAATATTTTTTAACCAATTGAGTAACTATGCTATCTGTGTTAATATTCCCTGTTAAAAATAATATGATTCTTCTGCCAGTATTTTGCATGAACGATATTAAAACAGATGATAAGATATCTACTTACTCGTAATCCATATATCATATTACATGTCATTGGGATGTTGTAGAATATTTAACATGGCAAATACATTCAGCCTATTAGATATAGTACAAGAAATTTTAATATTTTTAGAAACGACGTAATTGTCACCGAAAGATCATATACTAGGAAAATCCAATACATCGTTCCTCGTTATGCTTTACAAAAACCGACACTAAAGATTTGCTTCCTGTTGCGAGCGCCAACCATAGCAGAGAGCGAGACCCAAAACAAAAACAGTCACTTTGTACCAGGTGATGAGGTTTATGTTTGTTTATTTGTTTGATTAGGATTTTTAACGAACAATTTTCTGTCATATCGCTACAATGTCTGCAGTGAGGCTGTTTATAGTGATGTATAGCACTGGGGCATCGTGCCGCAGACATGTAGCATGATGTCGCACCCAATCACATTATCCTAACGCCAGGAAGACCAGTCCTAAAACTAACCTCTTAATGCTGAACGTCAAGCGAGGCAGTTGTTAATACCATTTTTGTAAGTTTATGGTATGAGTCGTCGGGGGATCGAACCCGCGACTGGCCGCTTCCGCGGCGGACGCTCTAACCTCTTGGTCACCGGAGCGGTTTTACCAGGTGATGAGTGAAGTACTTTTAAAGTGAGATGAGAAATAATTGTTCCTTGATTAATACATATTATTAATAAATAACAATGTCAAAACGATATATTTCGTGGTTTAAAGCCGGACCTAGGTATTTTCTATTATAAAATAGGTGACAAGCATATGCAGCATTTCTTAGCAAATAAGGTATCATTGGACAGGACAAAACTTTGTTTATTTTGGAGAGAGAGAGAGAGGAGTAGGTTGTATTATTTTAATTAGGGTCTAATTTATTTTCTTATTTACATTTTACTTATAATATCAAAAAAGATACAACGTATAATAACATAAACCGTGGGAGAATTACGAAATATAAGAATGCACAAACAAATGAGAATTAACAAGAGACAATGAAAACAATGTTTATGAATTTTTAGTCGTCATTTCACTGAACCAATAAAGTGTTCATAGCCCTAAGCAGCGCACAATTAAGTTCGAACACAGTTAAGAAGTCACTAATCAACGCTAATTAGATAATATGTGACAAAAAACGGGTTTTCATTTTCCCTTCCTATGAAAGATATGGTGTTCTAATTGTTATGACACTTTAGTTGTAACAGAGGATTAATCCATCATTTGTATATGTCTTATTGTGTCTGTGCGAGACAATTCATTTGTAATTTGTTAAAAGTCTAAAAAAGCTCACTTATTTTTTATCCAAAAATATCAATGCCAAATATTTAGGAATTCAATTAATAATTTGCATATTTTTGTGTGGCATGTGGCATATTGTTTATAGTAGGCAAACCACGGTAAGTACATTGTGATATTTGAAAAGGAAAGAAAAAAGGTGTATTCCGTGAGATTGTAACCAAATAAAGTCCTCCAGACAAGAAAGTCAACGAGAAAGATATGCTGATTCCCATGACATCTTTACCTTTATAAATTTATCTGTGCATTAAACTTCGTTGCCACGCCATTCGATATCTTTGTTGTTCCTAATTGATCTTTGTAATGGACTGGTGGTGTGAGGAAGGTGATGCAATAACAAAATCCCTTAGCAACCGATTATGTATGAGCTATCTGAATCACATTTATTTCAAATTAAAGGGAAAATATCATCACGAAATGTAATAAATATATGACCCATGTATTCAAATAATAAACCAACAGTTTATTCCTCCAAATTATGTCTTCCCAATTTGATATTATAGTAATGGCTCAGATTCAAATCCAGTGACTACACCTAGTCAGATTTTATTTTAACCAATTGCATCTCCTGAAATGTTTTTTCGCATGAGATAATCGACCGGATTACGACAGACAAGGTCATTTAGCGAGATATAAACCATTGTTCAAATTATGTCCCAATTGCCACAAACGATCAACGATTTTGATTAAATACATTTGGAATAAGTTATTGGCCCCTAAATAAACTAGGGCCCTGCTGACATTATAACAATGTTCCCATTCGTTTCGACATCCGGCTTTTTACATTACAAAACAATCAACTTATCTTATCTCATTTTCGCACGCATATATATATATATATATATATATATATATATATATATATATATATATATATATATATATATAGATATATATATATGTGTGTGTGTGTGTGTATGTGTGTGTGTCAGTATCTAGGTGAGCTTTAGGTTTTGACAAACAAAAAGGTCAGGTCAACTGATTTATTGGAGGAAAGAATTTAAATCACGTAAAGAAGATTATATGATAACATCATGTAATAGGTGAAACAAATATTTAAAGCAAAGAATTAAATTAAAATAAATATAAATTAAATCAGATATAAGTAACACATACTATATATTAATTATACACGAGGTTAAAGCAAAATTTAAAAAGTACTTTTATGAGTTATAAACAGTGCACACGAAATCATATATTTATACACATCGGGAAATGCATATGATATTAAAGTAACTTTTCACTTGATGTACCTTATGTCAAGAATATATTCTTGTAACAACAAACTCCACCTTAGCAGTCTTGGTTTTTATTTTTTATCTTGCCGAGTACAATAAGGGGATGTAATCACTAAACACAATAATCTTAAGAAGCATCATGGATTAAATGCAAGTAATAGTATGACCATTATTAGAAGCAAAATTCACACACCAGAACTCACCTTCTTAGCCACTACAGCAAAGACTTAATGTGCATTTAGTTACTACACACGTGTACAATAATATGTTCAGCTGTTGAAGGAATTGTATTACATTATAGACTACATATTCATTCAATATTGAAAACAAAACATATTATCTGGTGAAGTCATTCATGTTATCTGGTGAAGTCATTAATGTTATCTGGTGAAGTAATTCATGCATAAATCCTCATCTAATTAAACCATGAAAAGTAAAGTCACAATCTGATAAGACTCATTATGAAGCGAATCCAAGCCATCTAGCGTTACTATTTGGTAAAACCCACAAGTGCACAGCACCCACTGATATCAACTTATAATGTTATGAATACATTACAGCGCAATACCCATCGATGTCAAATTACACTGTTATAAAATCATTCAAATGTCATATTATAACATGATGTTCAAGTGAATGATTTTGATTCATGGTAACATGGTCGTTCAGACTATAGGAGTGCCACGCCCTATTAGCATACCTTGGCGTATTAATAATTTTCATCCAATTAATTAACTATGATATCCGTATTAATATTCCATGTTAAACATAATATTATTCTTCTACCAGCATTTTATCTGATCCGTATAAAAACGGATGATAAGATATCTACTTACTCGTAATCCATATCTCCTAGTATAGAAGTGAATGTCATTGGGAAGTTACAGAATATTTAACGTGGCAAATACACTCAGCGTATTAGATAAAGCACGAGGAATTTTAATATTTTTTTTATAAATGACTTAATTGTTATAGAAAGGTCATAGGGCTAATAACATCTAACACATCGTTCTTCGTACATGCATTACAGAAAACAAAACTAACGATTTATTTCATGTTGCGAGCGCCCAGAATAGCAGAGAGTGAGACCAAAAAAACAATCACTTTGTACTGGGTGATGAGTGAAGTACGTTTACGGTGCGATTAGATTTAATGTTTCCTTAATTAAAACGTATTATTAATAAATAACAATGTCAAAATGATATTTTACTTGGTTTAAAGTCGGACCTAGGCATCTTCTAATATATATATATATATATATATATATATATATATATATATATATATATATATATATATATATATATATATATATATATATATACATACATACATATATCTGTGTGTGTGTTTGTGTGTTTGTGTGTGTGTTTGTCTGTGTGTGACAAACATATGCAGCATTTGTTTGGATATATAGAAATATTAAATCATTTATCATTTATGTAGTTATCATATTATCAGATATATACTAACCATTCAAGGAACGCATACATACTTTCATGCATGCAAGCGTGCGTGCGTACGTACGTACATACATACATACTTTCAATACATACATACATACATACATACATACATACATACATACATACATACATACATACATACATACATACATACATACATACATACATACATACATACATACGTACATACATACATACATACATCTGCCATGAATACGTGGCCTAATTGTATAAGGATATACTGTGAGTATCCGGAAGCAAATTAAAATACACATTTCTCGTCCGATACAATTCCTTGTTACTGAAGTTCTGAGTTATTAAAAGGCATACGTTTATATATATATATATATATATATATGAATGAATCTTATTGTACGGTAATGAGGCCAGCATATAACAGAGCGGTATTAATCACAATTGAAAATTATCTCATACAATAATATTAAAGAGAGTTCAGACATAACAGAGAGGATTGTTTAAAAATCAGAATTCGTAGACAAAATCCTTTCGTGTATGTCATATTTGGAGCGAAAAGAACGCCACAACACATTATACATATTACAGTTTTGCAGAAGGAGAGAGAAAACCGTTAATGACATTCATAAGGCGTTTGAGATGAATACATTAATGTTGATGTTCAAATTAGTATTGAATATATAAGATGTTGAAACTTATTCCGAAAAATACATTAAATGAGAAAACACGTCAACAAACATGTCAAACTTACTACCTATATACCATCGTATTGTGCCAAATTATATTTTGTCACCAGATATATAAAAATGACCACGCATATGTATATGTATATATATATATATATATATATATATATATATATATATATATATATATATGTATATATATATATATATATATATATATATATATATATATATATATATATATATATATATATATATATATATAAACTCTGATGATAAAAACGGGTAATACAAATCAGTGTAAGTTTTCTATGGGTAAGAGTATAGAAGAATTGTATAGATAATTATGGAGATAAACCCTAAGGTATGACCATTTCTATAGATATATGTCATCTTTCAATTCAACGCTCAATTCAACTTTCCTGAACAGATAACGCATCCTTTGAAGGATGCAGATTGACACACATCTCAGACAAAACAAAGTCTTTGCATGAAAATATGACAGAAGATAAAGAATAAAGTAACTAGTTATAACCTACTAGTGCTAATTATCAATCTAATAAGAAAACAAACGATTTAATACTGAAATCAAATTAAAAGTGTCAAAAGTAAACAAAATGGAAACATCTATCCGAGTATATATTTACATCAATATGCAAATACCATTTATGATTCTAGTGGCAACCCTCAAAACTTTGATTTCGTCAATAACGAAAATTATGTAAACCATTGCTTTCGTCACCTCCTTCATCATAAAAATAGCACTATACAATCTGAAACTAATAATTGTATGTAGCAGCATTTACAGAAGTACTTGTATTTAAGTAATAATTATATATACGAGCACAAATGGGCATACTTTACATAAATATTGACACATGACCAATCAAATGACCATCCAAATGGCCTATGTCTCGTATTTCTTTTATGTAGTATAATAGTAACATTTTCGCCTGAAATCAATTGAAATACATCGCAATTTGACAATCAAAAAGGTGGTCAATGGCAGCATTCCCGAAAAAACATGAAAACCTTAGAAAAAAACGTGCCAGTCATCTATTTAATAAAAACAAGGTAAATATGGTACAAAAGATAGTTTTTTCTCAAGTTATTCAAATTCAATAAGATATTCTGGATATGACTGTGTATCGCTATAAATGACGTATTCATCCATGTTCGGACTCGATGTAGAATCATACTTGTTCCCTGTTGCGAGGTCAATGGGTGGATATCTCTCCGTGTAACCCTTTTTCACTACGGTGGAGTTTCCTGTTAGAACTTTACACTGGTACATGTATTTATGCATCTTTGCATCCCTCTTCGTGTAGTTATCATCACATCCGTAGTTTGATTGCGTTGAAAAGTAAACACCCGTCCCATACCAAACATTACCTGTGAAAGCAAAACATACAATATTTTTAGCTAATGTATTTACTTTCTTCTCATTCCTGGCGTTGGCAATTTTAAGTAGAATTATTCAATAGCACGATATAATGCAAACAATTTTAGTAATAAAAGAGTTGAACCATTTGACAACTGGATTTTATGAGATTCGCTTTACCGTGTTACGTAGGGGATAAATATAAGACTTACAGAGTCAGTAACAAAGAACAACAGTCAGAAGTATGAAAATAGAAAATTTCACTCCTACATTTTTCAACCATCTTCTGTCAATCAGTAAAAAAACTAAATAATGCGTTATTATTAAAATCGTAATGCCTTCATGATTAGTTTGATTGTGCAAAGAAATGTTCTACGAATCACTTTTATAAAGTAGTGAAATAAGGAGAGGGGGATGTTTTGTTAGATAAAAAAAAACTAATGTGATAAATGTATTGTTCATTATTAGATGAATGTTATAGCAAGAGATGTGGTTATTATTGATTTATATTATTATTTATACATTTGATACATTAATACATTATTGATTACATTGATACATTATTGTTATTTATAATTATTTATTATTTATACATTTTATATCAGATTTGTATCAAAGATTTCCTATTAAAATAGTTTTCTTGAACGACGTTTGCTAGCTTTGGCCGAAGAAACAAATGCCGTTACATTTCTAAAAACTTCGTTTATTCTGTCTTAGAATATCTATCTTAGTAATTGATTTTCTTTTTTTTTAGTATATAACAGTAACTAAATCATTTCAATGATCTCAAAAGTAGCATGCTGTAGTATGCACCCGAGACAACTGTGCATTATTGACGACAAAAACGTTTAAACGTTTGAAATTTTCATTGCCTCATACTACAATAACAAAACTGGTAACTATGTTTCCGTAACGTGTCTTGCATTATACATTGTATACTTATAATATATCAAAAACATTAATTGCTCTGTCAAAATCCATGTCTTTCTTACATGTGGGTGTTTGTGAGTGGGTGTATGTATGCAAGGAGTAATATGTAATACAAATGATAAATTCATTATTGAGGCAACTCAGATCATAAAACTTAAAACTCTACAACAATATGTCAAAGTTTTTTAAATCTGATAATGCTTACAATGCTATGTACCGACAAGGGGTAATTAGAATACTTCATCCAACCTGGCCATGATTATGTATTTTTTCATTCATATGGATCATGTAATTTTGACTAGGTCATAAGGTTATATTCCAAGTTAAAATATATCAGCTTATAAAAGTGACTCAAATTTCTGTTGTATATCAAATATATTATGACATAAACGTAGCGGTCAGCATGAAAATCAAACATATCGCCCTGATTATGGAATAACATAATATTGTAAATTTACCTGTTTAAAGTTTATCATTTATCAATTTCAAAGAAACCGTTCCCTTCCTGTTTTAGACAAATTAAAATATTGGTATAAGATCCATCAATTACGAAACATACAAGAACTTGACATTTCTGTCTTCAGGCTGAGGTTTGGTAAATCTTGTAGGACACAACTAAGTAAGACCCTCCAACGGCTTTTATTCTAATTTGGAAATGGCTTTTGTTTCAAACATTTGCAAACAGGGTACGTTTAATTTTCTTACCAAATGTTTGGCCAGCATAACTTCTGTTGAAACCATTGAGGTTAATTTTGTCAACATTGTCCAACGTCGTTCCATGCCACAGTGTCTTCTCCACTGATTGAAGATTCGGGTACTCGTTCTGCATCAATCTCCTTTTCAACGCATATTGCTGGTAAATCGTTCGATTTTGGATACGTTTGATCTGTAAAAAAATGCCTTGTGTAAATATGAGTCGGTGCTAATTAATTATGTAACAATCCCCACCCACCCCGACATATTCTGATGTATTCAACATATCCAGCACGAGGGAAATGAGACTATGAGAACCGTGGACATGAAACATTGCCTAATTAAATATCTTATGGTCATATCCAGCTAATTAGGTTTTCAGCTACGGATGCTAATTATTGTAGTAAAATAAACACCCTATTGCAAATAATTGAGATCGCTGAATGACTGAAATCATTTACCAGAAAACATTAACGTATTGGTTTGTAAGACGCTGATGTATAATTAAGGTGTATGCAATAGTAGCTCTGAACCATTTTCGTCTGGGCCGGCCTTACGCCGATATGATAGATTTGTCCCAATCGGGCCACCCGCTCAGCGGGCCGTGCGCGTTAATCTATGTTACAGTCGACGGGATTTGAGATTGGTGTTTCTGCTCTGGGGCAACATACGTACCTTGTTGAAAAGGACCCATATAACATATGCTGAGCTCCTATGTAAACCATTTTATCAGTCTAAATATTTTTAGCAATTTTAATATATCAAATTTACAAACAGGTATCGCGGGATAGCTTACTAAAATGTGTAATGAATTTCAAAGCCGAACAGGCGTGATGGTAATGTCACCTGTCCCAATATTATATTGTTCATAAATTCGAGCACAAAAAAAATATATCCGTCATAATTTTACTTTACATGTGGAAGTAAATTATTGCAATTATGAAAGGCAAGGAAGAAAAATATGCAGATTATATACAAATTATTGTCCACAAATGGTGCTATTTTCCTTGCTTTATAAACCAGGTACATCACCATACGAAACGGAAACACAAAACAAGGTTAAACGATCGTAATCCATAAAGTTTGGTACCGTATTTCCGTAACCTAGCAATGAAATTTTAATTAAATCTTTTTGCATTTCCCTATTTTTTCATCCTTATCCTCAAAAGCTCGACCAGTTTTATTATGAATAGATCTCTTTAACCTCCAACAGGAGACCCCGAGTGGTCTAAATCACTCACCGTTACGAATCAATGCCATCTCACCTCTGTCACCCTGGCTCGAGTCGCGTACTCAATGTGTGAACGTGAGAAAGATTCACGGCAGCTAATTGTGGGTCGGTGGTTTTATCCCGGGTATTCCCGGGTTCTTCCTCCACCATTTATACTGGCTGCCATATATATATATATATATATATATATATATATATATAAATATATATATATATATATATATATATATATATATATATATATAGCGATAAATTCTACAGCAACAACATCCTCCAGTAGTAGGGCGAGGAAAGATTTTCTTTAAAAATGGAAATCCATATTTACCTTGCAATTTCATTAACTCCATCGAAGTGGATGTTAACTGTACTGATGCGAATGATTTATTAAACAGATTTATTTTTACACTATCGATAGGTTTCATGCTTTCGATATGGGTAGGTATATACGGTAAGTGTTGTAACATGTATTGTGTACTCTTAGTCGCCATGCTTTGCCACTCCTTTGAGCGCGTATTGACAAATATTAATTCCTTAATTATCCAGCCATTATGTTATGGGGTGTAATGCGACATGCATTGTATATAAATGGTTTAATGTAGATATCAAGCTGATAATAGTGAAAAGACGAACTTCAAACTTGTTGTTTAAATATTTAGTTTAGGTTAATAATATTTTCAAATCATTTTTCAGACCTAAACAAGAATTGCAATAATCACAGGAACAAACCGTTTTGATTATATCGGTGTCTCCGAGACGAACTGAATTAACTCCCTTTCGTTCTGGTATTGTCAAGTGCAATTATATTACTGATTCAAAGAATGTATTCATTTTCATATACATGTTCCCAATGCATTGACCGATTTTATACTGTCCAAAATACAGAGATGTTTGCACAGAATTCTATAGAGAAGGATAATATTAATATTTGTAAATATGAGATTTTATATTTTAATAAAGTGATAAATATGTCCTTTACAAATTTACGCAAATTAGGGAGAACAATACGAAAGAAAATGCACAATTTTGCGTCAGGTATAAAATACAAGAAATAGGAAAATTAATGTATGATGAATACTAATTAAGGACTCAAAAGATGATGTTTGTTTTGCATTTGTATTAGTACTACCAACGTGTGGGCTTTATTCTTCTTCTACCCCTGCCCCCATATCTCTCTCTCTCTCTCTCTCTCTCTCTCTCTCTCTCTCTCTCTCTCTCTCTCTCTCTCTCTTCTTTGTCGCTCTCTCCCTCTCTCACCCTCTCCATATCTCTCGATTTCCCCTCTCTCTTCCTCTCCTCTCTCTGTCTCTCTCTCCCTCTCTCCCCCTCTCTCTCTCCCTCTACCTCTTTCTCTTCCTCTCACTCTCTCTCTATCTCTCCATTTCCACTCTCTCTTCCTCTCCTCTCTCTCTCTCTCTGTCTCTCTCTCTCTCTGCCTCTGTCTGTCTGTCTGTCTTTCTCTCTCTCTCTCTCTCCATTTCTCCTCTCTCTGTCTCTCTCTCTCTCTGTCTGTCTGTCTGTCTCTGTCTCTGTCTCTGTCTCTCTCTCTCTCTCTCTCTCTCTCTCTCTTTGTCGCTCTCTCCCTTTCTCACCCACTCCCTATCTCTCGATTTCCCCTCTCTCTTCCTCTCCTCTCTCTCTGTCTGTCTCTCTCTCCCTCTCTCTCTCTCCCTCTCCCCCCCTCTCTCTCCGTCTCCCTCTACCTCTTCCTCTCACTCTCTCTCTATCTCTCTATTGCACCTCTCTCTTCCTCTCCTCTCTCTCTGTCTCTCTCTCTGTCTCTGTCCGTCTGTCTGTCTGTCTCCCTCTCTCTCTCTATTTCCCCTCTCTCTGTCTGTCTGTTTCTCTGTCTGTCTGTCTGTCTGTCTGTCTGTCTGTCTCTCTCTCTCTCTCTCTCTCTCTCTCTCTCTCTCTCTCTCTCTCTCTCTCTCTCTCTCAAAGACAGTCCTCTAGTGTGCGAAAGAGCATAACAGTAACGTTTTTCAAATTGCATGTTTCAATAAGTTTAATGAACCTAATGGACTGAGTAAACAGATGTGTATTAGTCTAGAAATTCTCGTTACGTTGACCAGTAAGGCGTTTAAACAGTGAAGGCTTTATTTCGTATTACGGAGATATCGAACTTTATTCGATGCTATTTTATTTTTCAAAACGCTTCGTAACTCCTTGATGTTGAATTATATTTGACATAGTATTTCGTGCATTGAGGTCATTTCAGCTTTACTCTTGTAACAGCTCACGTGTTTTGTGTGAAAACGGCATTTAAGCTGTTTTGTTAACAACTGCCACAAATTTCTGCATACGGCGTGGTGATATAGTACTCCTCCACGTGACATGGATTAGGATTATGTTCTGTTCACATCTCTAACGATAGGTGCACTATTTCACCTATCCTACGTGAAAGTGGATCATATTTTGAATTCTGTTTTTCACGTTCTTATAAGGAAAACGAATCATATTGTGAACAAAATCACCATAATAATTTTGATTCTCAAGGGGTTCGTGTCTAATATGGTCGCATTTTCATAATTTGGGATAATTGTTTGCTAAGCTACATGGAATGATATGCATCTCAGAAAGTCACAGTGAGCTTTGACTATCGATCAAGATGCACTAATATAGATGCCTAATAGTTAAAGATGCATCTCATACAACGTTAAAAGGATGATTTAATATAGTGTTCTCTACTTGTGTTACATGAAATGTCTTCAACGGTGTAACGAAGTCAACAGGTATTACAACCCTTATTCAGAGCTTCGTGTATTTGTGCAATTTGTCCACGAGATTAAATAATTATTGAACCCTGTGAAAGATGCCTGGGTAAGATGGATTCAATTTATTTATTCCTTTTACATGAATTACATTATATTATTACACGCATATTCCTGCCATGAATGGATCATAGCCTATTTGCAATTATGTGCAAACATATTTATGTTATGTCAGTGTTAGCGTATTTGTGACTTTTAGGACACAGACATATTTGTAATGACATTCTTCCCTGCTTTTACCAGAAGCAGTTTGTCAATCTATGGAAAAAAGTTAATGTTTGGTTGTTATGAAATAAATTCGTTGCGCAAAAACAAGAAATTAATTGATATTATCTCGCTTCATTCCCTTACTGTTCCGTGTGGGAAAATGCTCTCGTTTTCATTGTTGGCAGAAGACCTTGGTCACATTGTATTCAATCATGTATGCTTTCATCTTTCGTTTTCAATAGGCATAGTATACTTTTGCAGCACATTTAAATCTCCTCGTCATGTATAAGTTATAATTGCATTGCTGTACTAATTAGGTTTTGTTTGAATGACCCGATAAATAAACGAAAGGACATATCCATGCCTATTGCATGTCGTTTAGAATTTTGGTGATCTTTGCCAATTTTATCAGGATACAAAATAAATGAGACAATGGGATTGTTAAGACTGTGTGCTGTTCTTGCTAAAGTAAATGTTAAAATAGAGTTTTTAAGACTGCGTGCTTTTCGTGCTAAAGTAAATGATAAAAAAGGATTTTAAGGCTGCATTGTCTTTGTTAAGATAAACGATGCAATATGATTTGAAAGACTTCGTGCTATTTGTATTAGAGTAAATGTTATTTAATAGTGGATAGCGGATTAATTACTGCCCAACCAACTCAATGCAATGTCAATGAATATTCACGAACATTTGTAGTGAGTTATTTCTTTAGAAAAAGTCTTTACATTCTTTTCACGCATTTGTTTGTGTTGAATGTAGATATGCTTCCAATTAAAACGTCATCATTTGATATGCATATGTGTGCAACGTGATGAGATTGTTAAATTGCTTTTTTTGCTTCTTATATATGTTTCATGTGTACATTGTTTATTATTATACCATCAGCTCCCTCCCCATCCAGGCTGTAACGTGAGGATAGAAAGCTCCTTATAACATGAGTATTATTATTTGAAGCATTGTTTGGTAAAATGAGCGAATCATAACAGTTGTCTTTATACAATTGTTTTGTAAACTTCTACTGTATATGAAATTATGTTGAACAGTCATGGCCTCAACACACAATATGACATTTACTCCTTTATGTTCAAGCAAAGCTCACTGGATGAATCATTTGCGGCACCTTAAACAATAACCTAATCTAGATTTATTAACTAATTTTTATTTTGTATGTTACATTGAACATTAAGGGACTGAATAATGTATACCAAGAACGTAGCATGACAACTGTGAGACGTCATTCATAATATACGTGTATGTCTGTGTAAATAATGAATACTGATCTACATTGACTAACAGGATAATTGCAATTCATTAGAAACAAAGACCAAGACTTTCTAATGTCTGGAAAGAGATACGGAATACTACAAAGATATTACCACACTGACAAATAATGTTCAACTCTAGATCAGACATCAACAAATTTGGGAAGTAACATGGAAAAGGACAGGTCTGATTGAACATTCTTACGCTGTGTATGATCTTGAGCTTGAAGCTGCCGATTGTACTCTTGAAGTTGTTTTCAACATCCGAATACTCCTGGTCCGTAGTTTGTAGTGTAACAACCTCCAGGTTGTTCTTGTCCTTTTGATTCCAGTTATCAGGTAATGGCTGCAAATCACCTGGTTATTTAAAACATAAGATAAGGTATCATTTACTCTGACTTGCATTTTTCATATTATTCATATTATTATTCATATTATTATTATTATCATTATTGTTGTCTGTTGTAGAATATTATCTGCTGTACAGTATATAATATATTTATATTATATACACTAATTTGTAAATACTTAAAAAATTGGGTACATTCTATGCAGTATTTAGTGACTATGAATAAACATTGAATATGATGTAAAGACGTACTATACCAAAAATAGTGAAAATATTAGTAGAAACATGTTAAGAAACATTATGGAAATTTATAATGACGTCAAAATATGTGTTAAGTCCAAGGTAATCTTGTATAGCCCGTACTCCTTTCGTTATTTTTTAACGATTTAAAACCAATTTTAGGATTAGAAAACAGTGGAGTGTTGGCAGAACTATTAGAACGATTTCACTGTAGTATGTAATGTAATTGTATTTTCGGACACTGCTCATCAGTTGCAAAATATGCCCAACTGGCTGCATACGAATTGCCTAAAGTGGAACTTAAATATACTCAACTGGCAGTATGAAAATTGCCTAATGTGGAACTTAAATATGCTCAAATGGCTGTAAACAAATTGCCTAAAGTGGAACTTAAATATACTCAACTGGCAGCATGAAAATTGCCTAATGTGGAACTTAAATATACTGCATACATATTGCCTAAAGTCGTACTTAGATATACTCAACTGGCTGCATACATATTGCCTAAAGTGAAACTTAGATATACTCAACTGGCTGCATACATATTCCCTAAAGTGGAACTTACAAGTGAATATGGAGAAAACAACAGTCGTTTTATTTTGCTGTGGCGGCTGTCTCAGAAGCTAATATAAGTGGTATAATAACCATATAGAGGTAAATATTGAATCATAGAATTTAGGATGGATATTTTGTTTAAGAATCTTTTGGTATATGTGTCAGAAACAGCTGTCCTTTCAGGCACTGAATGCTAAGCATATATGGGTACAAAGTCTTTCACAATTTTGGTAGATTACCCGTAACTGGATTGTTTCGTCGTCTGTTTCACGCGACGATAGCTCCCATTTTTAACTAAGGGCCTAAGGATTGGGTTTTTAATAATGCCAATATTATTGAAAATGCTCGTTTGTCATTTTGTAAATACATCTAAGTCTACTCCAAATTTGATTCTTACATAACGAATTGGGATGAATTAGTATGGAGTGTTTAAGATATAAAAGTATTTTCAAATATTGACTACGAATTTTCAATCCAACAGAAGACAGATATTCTAAATAATTCTACAATGGGGTTAATATTGTGATTGCTGGGCTAAAAACGCAAACATGCTTCTATTTCCATATGGATTGGGCAATATTTGGTGTACTCAGGTCATAAATGATGAAAATACATTTCTGACATTGTTCAGCTGGAGATGCATCGATAGTTTTAGGCAAAGACTGCAGGATAAGACTAAGTCGATGGAAATACTGCGATCATACAGATCATTGGTAGGAGAATTCAATTGTAAAGATATCTAGAATTACCGGGAGATAGATAATTGTGTTATATAATCACTTCGCTTTGAGTGGGGAACGTGCCAATCAGAGGTAACACGTGAAGATATGAATCTATTAGCCATGAGGAAATATTGCCACAACTTTCTAACGTTAACATCGAAAATGAACTATATGTCATTTCTATTTGTACGCTATATGTGCAAAGATGAAGAAAAAGTTACCCAACCTTCTGTATAAAATGCCAACGTTAGAAACAAAGTTGGTCTTTAATACAAAATTATACTTGTATATTTTCGAGGCCCTATTTATCAATGTTTGTTATAGAAATCTTAAAGACTTAAGAAACCATTTTATCTAAGACTCCTGCTACATAAGACTTTAGATCAATGTGACAAAACATGTTTCATGCAGGTTACCGGGTTCGTCTTAAATTCGTTTGTGGGATTGCTGTGTAATATATAATTGTACCTCACCCATTTCGAAAATGGAATAATGATTACTTTCATGTATATCACTTCCAATAGATACGAAGCTTTTTTGTTACACTCTATAACATTTTATGTACCCGATGATGTGTGGATATGAATCATTTGTCTGCTTTATAAATTGAAAAAATAGTATTATTTAAAAATGGAAATTATTTTGCAAATAATTTTCTAATTTCAAAATTAGGTTATAATAAAACTAGAGTAATTACATTCAACGATCGAAAGAAATATAAATCCCATCTTTAGAAAAGTGTTTAGGATATCCTCATAACTGCAAGACATGCAAACAATGGTCAGGTGTAAAGAGTCCAATGAGAGCGCATAATTCTTTATGGGAAGTCAAAAGTATCTTGAGCAACTGCTATTCGTGTCGAAGGTAAATGCAAAGATGTTAAAGGAAAATGCGTGCCATAATGGACAAAATAATAGACTGATTCCAAATCGTTACAATTACCAAGTGGAAAGAAGACAAAGCCATAGAAAGTGAGAAAATCGTTTGCTAGAGAAGCTCGTCTCGAGAAATTCCTACGCACAAAGAACCGCATGTCGATATCAAGGACAATACAAACCAAACGCAGGAAACTTCATTAGGAGGTAAAAAATATTTTACATACTTGTCTGACCACAGTTAATAAATTACCAAGTGTGTACGTAATGCATGAAGCATTTTATCCACCAGCTGTTGTACAATATATGTTACTTATATATATATATATATATTACAAATCTAAGGAAACTAAAACTGATACACACGGACGTGCTGTCTGATGCACAAACATGTTATAAGTCATACAACTGAACATTTATTTGACGAAAAGGCAACAAATCATTTCGAAAAGTACTTTTACTCTGGAATTGACGATTGCCAGGGTGGTTGACAACAATGTGGAACATAGCAACAAATGATAAGCAATTAAATAGTTAACGCATGTGAATACATATGTCGTTGTTAGTTTGTATTTGTTTTTCGGGGGAGTTCTTGTTTATTCTATTTAAAGTTTAATTTTCAGAGTTTTTACTTTTTAAGGTCAAATTATTATCATTTGCAAAGACAACAGAACCATCATTGATAGAGAGATGTGGTAATACGATGGCACAACAAGAAATTAAATTCGCAATGCCACTTTAAGTTGGATTAAAATGGGAGAGCTATTTGGCGTCCCACGCATTCATTACAAAGTTCATGGACGTTTCAATTTCAAAGATAAACAGAAATCATTCCATGTAGAGCATTTTGTGTCAAAGCTACGGTGAAATAATAAAAACACAAAATATTTGTATTGGAGTTTAAAAATAGATTTATATTACACAATAATTTTCAATTCGAAACGAAAACAAATTATTTTGTCTCTTACAAGTAAACTTAACATGGAATAGATTTGAATAGATCATAAAAGCACGAGACGTATTCGATCCAAACGAATAATACTGATTTGCCTACGTACGACGGCATGATTTTGGTGATGGCAACCCGTGTGTTCTCTTTTGTGCTTCATTTTTCTGCAGACCATGATAAAATAAATGTTTGGTTCTAACTCTATGAACCACCAAGAGAAAGCGATGCATGGTCAACATAATACGAGAGATTACACGTTAAATTACCTAAATTAATTTCAATAATATTTTCATTTTTCAAATCAAGTGGGCAAAATTGCGTGCAAGCATGATACAACTATATAGGGAGAGTTGATCCATCACCTACAGTCACTTTCGATACTAAACCAATTGGAGATGTGCCTAATAATAATTACACAATATCTGATATTTCGATAAAAATGTTTTATCTAATTTATTGCTGGCATATTTAAAACAATATGTTTCTTTTTTCAATAAAGTTGGCTATAAACTATTGTACTATGTGGAATTATCTTTGAATAAAACGTTATTTGAAATCGATGTCTAATACCAGTGTATTTGTGATGATCATCATTCAAGATGGTAAATGGTGCAGATAAACATTTGCAAATTATTTATATCTTTGATCGCGTTTCTTCTAGATATGATACGTTTCCAAAATATTCCCCCGATATTTAATATGTTTAACACAAATTGTGATTTTGATCTTTGGAGAAGTCTCAGTGAGTCCCATATACTATATTTACATTTTGTTCCATGCAATCATTATGATAAATTGTTTATGTTATAAACGTAGCATTGATCTATGAACTGACAGAAAGTTAAGACCAACATTCGCAAATGAATATTGCGTTTCTGGTTTCAGAGAATTATGTATGTCTATCAAAGACACGGAGTTAATTGCAAAGGCATGTGTGTTGGTATGTTACTATGTGCACCATGTATTAAATTATTTCAATATTACGTATAAACTTACCCGTCATTCTATCCAGTCGAACGACACTGACCGTATTGGAACTATTGCTTACTTCAAATTCCACATACGTTGAAAAATCGACACAATATTTCTGATCATCTGTGTCAGTAAACTCGTACGTTTTGTCACCTTTTGTGAAAGCGATTTCCAACTCGATCCCAATTTTTTTGGAGTAAGGTATAAGAATGTGTTTCGTCTCCTCATAACACCATTCATAATACTGCTGCATCAATCTTCCCACATGCTCAGATTGTAAAGACGCATTAAGTGTCTGCAAATATTGTTAAAGATTTATAACAGTGATATATGCCCATATTAATGCAAGCTGGGACTACAATGTAAAATTATTTTCCGAATATGACGCCAATCAAAGAAAGAACATCATCATGGGAATGACGCCATATTATTGGAATCTCTTTTCCTCCATAGAAAGCTAATTTGCCTTGACAATGTATATCAATCTTAATTGGTGCTTGTATACAAATAAACTGTACAACTATACGTAAAGGCCATAGAAGCCATACGACCAACAGACACATCAGTTTTCAGAAAGTATTTACTCATCGTGAGATATATGATGCCGTGAAATATAAATGTGTTAACACATCACGTAGGTCCAACAGGACTTCATGGATTTAAAACAATCTTTGACGTAAATTAGTAATGTTTGTCAGTATGTGCCACGTGTTAAGCTTAATAATTATTGGTCTGAATTTATTGCTGATATTATCTGTACACTTAAGCAAATGTACCGTAACTAATAAAGCATACGTGAAAGATATAATTATCTTCTGTGGATATAAATGACATATTATTAACTTCCACGAATTTGTCTTTTAACTTGCTATGTATTTGTTTTTCCTTCCTAACTGCTTGAGTTACTATAAGTACAAATATCAGGAATATTATTATTCATGTGCTTTTAAATGATTAAAGACGGTATGCGTACTAAAACAAGTGACAACGTTGTAAGCTATTATCATCATTAAAATAATCAAATATGAATGAATATCAAACTCTTTTGAATAACGTATCGGTGTTAATTAAGGTGATAATATATATCCTTTATTGTTTATATTTTGTATATACTACACAGTTCAAAGTATTAACGCTGACGTCAGTTGCGTCTGTATCATAATTAAAATGAAGCGCTGTACTACGCTGTTTGATTTTAAAACAGTATATTTTATAATATCTTTGGTAAAACTTTCTAACGGTTAATGTTGGAGATTGTTTTGAAACGTGAATAGTGTTAAGAAAAATAATAACCCAGAAAGAGGATGACAAGCAGCAACATATTTGTATTATTTTATTATTTTATAATATCGTATATCTCTCTTTACCAATCACTGAAAATATGATTACTTTGATTTGATAGTAGATTTGATATTTCTTTAAGGTCGTGAAATATCGTGATTTCACGACGCAAAGCACGTAAGAAATGCAGTTAAATCTTCAAAGGGACGAAATATAAAAATTTTGCAGGCATTATACAAATAACCTGGTAAAGTTCTACTTTGAATAATACGAAAAATGCCAATACTAAAGTTTATGTCAAATGGTTTATGAAACTGTAATTCATTACTCATAGAAAAAATATTTAATGTTCTATAATTATATTAAATCTTGTATAGCGTACGATCATGGACATGTTTTGACTATATCAAAACTAGACGAATTAGGACAGTCATATGTATAGCTGTCTTAGAATGATGTGATATCCTATTGTCTAATTCAACAAAGATCTCATGACCAGTTTATATATTCATGGAAGGAATGTCTTGATGTTTCATGTCAACAGGTTTCACAATGAATATAAAACAATTATAGTTGCATCCGTACCTATATACAATAACAATTATAATTATATTAAATCATGAACATCTCTGACCATATCAAACCTAGACGAATTAGGACAGTGAAATATATAGTTGTCTCAGATTGAAGTTGTAGTATTATATTGTCTAATAAAACAAAGATCACATGACCAGTTTATATATTCATGGAAGGAATCTCTTGATGTTTCATGTCAACTGGTTAATGCACTATAAATGTTAATTAAAATAAAATACAGTTGCATCCGTACCTATATACAATAACAAATGATCCATATAAAGTAACTTTTACTTGTCGAATACTAACACATAATACAGCTCTATAATTAGGTCACTATATAAGAAGGTTAAAATAAAGGAGGTTTCGTGTATTATATAACCAAAATATGACTGAAATATAGGATAATTACCTTTATGTATACCATTTTTGAATCATGAATATCGAAACAAATATTTGCTGAGGCACTTTTCTCCAACGTATCGAAACTTTGAATCTCTCATGTCTTTCTCAGTCAAATGATAAATTTAGTAGACTAGCTACATACATTTCTTTTACAACAAATCTAAGACAAAACACAATCATTTGATCACATATCTGTGTTTTCTCCTTGATTCTTCATTTTTGCAGGCATATCGCTACTTATGAAAACATGAATGACAAAAGCATACTCTAGTTATGTGGTTCTTGTTATTCATATAGCATTATGTCGGCTTAACGCCGAGTAAACTAATTAAATTATGTTATTATTTCAATCCCATTTATCATCGTTAATTTTCCTCAATGAACACGATTCACATATAGCTGAATAGTTTTTAACTCTTATCTCTTGGATAAGATATATACGTCAAATAATAAATGCCATCAAGGAAACCAAATTTGGAATATTTATTAGGTTCATCTAGGCCACAGGTAGGAACGAAAAGGTGCTAAAAGATACCAAACTATATGCACCAATAAAATTACGTATTCTTTCAGGCTGCATTCTAAATGACGTAATGATGAAACTAATGATTTTATAATACTACCCTTACGATCCGGTTTTTATGCCTTATAGTAAACTAATTAAAAAAAATAAATAAACAATCAGAAAAAATAATTTCTAGTCAAACATATGACGTGCAATTTGATTATTCATATTTCCTACCTTCTGACAATAAAATCTCTGATATACTGCTGGAAACGTTTGTCTTGTTAGTATAATTGTCACATGACTTTCAGTTGGTAAAACTTAATCTTCGAGAAAACAAAACACATATAATGTCTTGAAATCTTAAAATACTAACACTAGTATTACATTAGAAATGAATTTCAAGATATATTTGTTAAACATATAGCATTACTTACTTTGAGCACCTTCAGTATTTGCTCGTTAGCGCTCCTTACATTGCCAATAGTACCCTCAAAGATTATTTCACTGTTTGGCTTTGAAATCTCGACTTCAACATCTAATTTCCTGCATATAATTTCTATCTCTTGGATCTGAAATACAGTATGTTAGATAGATCTATAATACGTACGCAAAGCAACCACGCATACAGGAACACTACAAGCATTCGATATTTATGACAAAAGTAAAAGTTAGTGACAAAGACAACTCAGACATGGCGGCTGTGCACAGTTTGTCTGTGGCTGCCCGAGCTTCGGCTGATTCGGTGATTAATGAATGACGTCGATATCAACGAGTGTCGCACACAAAATCCAAGTGTAATGAATAGCGTAGAAATAACCCTCATAAGCGATTCATTCAATACGATAACTACTATTTCAGAGGAATAATATCTAACCAAATATTACGCTGAAATGTACATTTAGTTAGATGCACCAATTGGGAACTTTCTTTGAACGTTACAATGATGAGAGTGACAAATAATGAAGATGAAACTCATACTATTTCCCATTCCTGATATATTCTTTAAAAGTTAATTTGAATTAATTACTACCTCTTGAAAAACAAAATCATTATCATTCATTCTCTTTTCAAACTTCTTGTTTTCCGAGCCACTATAAACGCATTGCGGTTGCATACATTCGCATACATTCAGCTATTATTAACGAAATGAGGAATTCATGATCATTTGTGTGGGTAAGACAACAGTAATCTCTACGAACAAAATAATACAAGAAAAACAACGATTCTAGGGAAAAGATACACCCACGTAAATGTATATCAGCCGGCAATGTAACTTTGTCTATTCGAATATCTTCAGCTAAACGATAATTCTCATAATCGTATGGGTACCAGGATCCAAATGCGTTTTGTCTCTATCACAAAACTTCAGGCAGCCTTTGTTAGCATATGTTTTCAACCTACATCACTTAGCCGCAATTTGCCAATCACGTCGTTCTTGAGCGGCTCATGTCCTAAGAAGTCTTTATGAACTTGTTTTTGTATTGCCTGGAAAGCCTTCTTTGTCTGGTCCATGCTATCCGATATCAACTTCAGCAACACAAAATCACGTTTCTCGTGGTCAATATCAGTTAGGTTTTCACTGAAAACGGTTTCATCATCAGGGACATCTGGAACTTGAAAACAATTCCATGATTTGATTACGTGTACAACTACTATATAAAACATTTCAACAAATTACTTATCATAACCTAATGAAAATACAAGAAAATGTCGCATGTAAGTCTATAATATGACTGCCCACTCATTACCCAAAGTGCTAGAAGGTGATAAACATTTTCTAACTTTGCGCATTTGTCGGTTAAAGTATAGCTTGATCTGAAAACGAAACCTAATAGGACAATTCTGAACAAGTGGCAGATAAGTCTTAATAATCATAATCAATGCATGACTTTGATGTCAAAACATCACTGATACTGGGAAGATGATTTATTGTACACGTATAGAAAACACGAATGCTTTCGGTTGTACACCAACTCACCTTGTAAAACATATTGACAAATAAAAATAAAATGATCAATATTTACTGTCAGCAAAACGAACTCCCTTCTTTTTCCCAGTGACATCCTTTTGTATATCCTGGAAAGTCTGATTGAGAATGTCCTTAAATACCTGGAAAATAGAGATGCCACTAATTATTAAGTCCATCATTTCTTTTTCTCTTGTAGAATCGCTTGTCACCATATATGTACAAACTGTTGTTAGCTTTTTTCTGTATTGTGGGCAACTTAAACCTATCACTTAAAATTTAATAAGCTACCATTTTGCGATCACTTTTATTTTGTTTCACTTAACACTTATGTACTTATGAATCATAGAAGCCATTGTATAACATCTCTTTAACTGTATCTCCAGACCGAAAATACAGATCGAGTCACGACACTAGTAATTTCAGGCCATCTAAACACACTTTGCGACATAGAAGCGCTTAGTATATGGCATGTGAACAAAACTAAATTCGGATTTGCCTGAAAACAAACTTTGTCATTTTTATTTAAGCTATTTTTAAACACGCTGTGACGATTTCATATTCATTTATTAGATATCTCCTGTGCTTATAATCGACAAATGATGGCATTATTACTAAAATAGAAAACACTTTAAGAACTATGTAGCATCATTAACGTAATGTATTACATATTATGACAAATGTCAAAGTCTTACGACTATATGCTTTACGTGGCTGCCAGTATAAATGGTGGAAGAGGAACCGAGGAAAACTCCGGAAAGAACAACCAACCCGAGAGATGCTACTGTCAACCGTTTGCACGAACCCACAGTGTCTGAGCCTGAGACTCGAACCCACGCAAACAGAGGTGATATGGTAGTAATCCGTAACGGTGATTGATTTAGACCACTCGACCACTTGGGGCTCCGTTTACTCCTTTGTAAAGCTAAATATGTCCTACAATTTTTGCTAAATCATTTTGAAAGGCTAATATTTCTTGACAAGTGAATATTGATACCATTTGAATAAGTATCTTAAAAAAATATACAATTACCCTTTTTGGATCATTTTATTATTATGTAATATTGTACAGGATGAGGCTTTTGTTATCACAAAGAAACGTGAATTATTTCATTTCATAAGTAGTTCCTTTTTTATGTATATACTTATATATACCGTGTAAAATATATATTTCTGGATCTATACTTTCAAACTAAATCCAGAATATCCAGATTTGCCTTGTGATAAATAGACGAATTGGGTGGAAGGATTACATTTAGAGTGACATATGTAAGTTGCTCTATGCATTTGCAGAAAGCATATATGAACTGTGTATACCATCCAAATGAATCAAAGAAAAACTGATTTGAAAGTTTCAAGATCCAAACATAGTCTTTGACATTTATTTAATTTAGTTGTCTCTCTTTATTGGTATATACTATTAGACACGATTAAAGATTGATTGTATAGCTATGACCTGTAGATGGAGACTGTTAATGACACACCTGATTGACGTCCTTTGCGGGTGGAAACAGGACAATAGTGACGTGAAAAGGATCTCCAGGATTATTCTGACAAAATTGTTTGACTGACTTAAACATGGCGGATGCCACATCTTTGGCAGGATACTTGAATCCGCCCGTTCCTATCGCAGGGAAGACTATGGAATGAAGTCCTTCTGATTTTAACATCTTCATACATTCTGTCACTGTTCCCTCTACAACCTTTAAATGAACACGGGAGAAAACAATAGTTACTATAGCTACGTTGGCACTTATGTATACTAAATTAAACGCATTCTTATAGTAGAATCAAAGTAAGTAGCATCAGACAGGAATGGAGATATTATGGAAATCAAGCTGTGCAAAAAAAAGTATTTGAACACGTTTACATGTTTGATGTAGTCATTTCACGGTGAAAGACTAAAGGCATCATCACCTTCGGGAACAAAATTCAAATATTGCGAAATATAGAATTTTCGTCACATTACGCATTTCTTGGGGGGGGGAGGCCTTAGGCTGTATTTATTGCCTGTACATTGCTGTACATGTAATTTTAACCAATAACAAAATATAATGTTTGCACACAACTTCTTTCGTGCTTTTAGAGAAGGTTCTTTCGTTCGTATTAACAATTTTATCTCCTCTTCAATCAGTATATGCTATCTAGTCTTTTACAAGGGCAGTTATAAACTTGACATCATGTAAGAAGCAACCAAGACTGTTATCCGGCGATATATTAATGGTATTTAGCAATACCCTGTGAAATGTCACTGAGATTAAACTGATTTTGAAAAATTCATGTTTCAAGATAAACAAAAATGTTTTATCGTACAGACACATTGGATTCATCGCATGCAATTGTCTTATGGGTTTGTCGCAGCGATCAAAGAACAAGAATATAAACAATATAAACAATATTGTGAATCAGTCATTCTTCCTCCTATAATAATACTGATGAACAGTTCGTGCATATAAAATATACTGGTTCTGTGTAGCAGATAATAAATCTATTGAAATTTATCCCACTATAAATAACATCTGATTTAATTAATTTCAACTGATATAAAACTGGCGGTTTTATTAATCAAAATGTAAAATTACTGATATCCCATTGCTGATGTTCCATTCAGACAGCTTGATGTGGAAGACCTTTTGACAGTTTAGGTTACCGCCGCTTGTCAACGCTACCTGTCCATCTTTTAACCCGTTGGGATAATACTTATTACAATCCGCTTGAAGACTCGGTCCAGCAACTTTGCTGAGGGTGTTTGCGATAATTCCGTTCAAAATTGGAAAACTCGAAGTTGTGCTCACGATGACATCCGCCTTGCACAATAATATAATATAATATAATATAATATAATATAATATAATATAATATAATATAATATAATATAATATAATATAATATAATATAATATAATATAATATAATATAATATAATATAATACATGATTCACATAAATATAAATTAAACAAGATCAAAAGATAACTTTCGAATAGTCTCAGTCCAATTGGCTAATCTAAACATCGATATTGTCTTCTTATTAACTTCATTTATATCGAGCAACATCTAGCTGACATCATGCAGAAACCAGTTCGTAGAGAGTAATGCCTATGTAGATTCATTGTAGCATGAATAATAGTGTTATTTATTACATACCTATACTTGTTGAAAGCCAATCCTGCGTTTTTAGAGTTATTACGCTTGGACAATTAATTAAGATCTTCGATTGCTTTGGACCACTATTTTGTTCATAGCAATGATACAGAGTGTACTACCTGAGTATATTTAGTCAATATTGATTGTAACTATTCTAACAAGTAATTTATCCTTTGATGATAAGAAAATAACGTATTTTTCCTTACTAATCGTGATGGCATAGATCACAGAATGGAAGGAATCATTATTGATCTTATAAAGGTATATTAATCATGTCCAGGAATTAAGTCAGTTTAACATTTTTTCCACAAGATCTGTTTACAGGTAGATGTGAGGAGCAGTGTGCTACTATTCCTCCTCTATCTTTATATATTACAAACTTTAGATAACATATATATATATATATATATATATATATATATATATATATATATATATATATATATATATATATATATATATATATATATATCATGTATTTTTTTCCAGACACATATAACAAATTCCTTACAATAATCGCATCCTTTTGAGAGAAAAAAAATTGATTATGAAAATATTTATATATATTTTTGTATCACCAATAGATTATTTATAGTTTAAGTTGCACTTAATAATATCCCAAAGCAATTATCGAGAGAGAGAGAGAGAGAGAGAGAGAGAGGGGGGGGGGGAGGGGGTCTATTTCAAATTGTACTGTTACTGCATAATATAGCATTACTTAAAATAACAGATTGTACGGTATAAACATCACGCAACCAAATATTATATTTTACATTGTAACACATTTGTCTTAGTTATTTGTCGAATAATGCACACAAACGCTTTTAATCAAAAGAAAAATGTCTTTCTGTTCACATTTGATTGCAATATATTTAAATAATGTATATAGGCGTTGAAGAAAATGTTTAAAAAATGTAATTTGGTCATATTCAGTTTTATTTTGCATATAATCATAAAAATGAGAAAAACAAACATTAAAACTGTTATTATCAGATAATCTTTCTTTATGTGTATTTCCCAACATAGCAGTTTTTGCGCATGGTGCATTATCTATATTACTTTTAGTTTGAATCCAGTCGAACGTATCATTCTACTGCGTATTTATAACATTACATTCACAAAATATTCAACGTCTAGTAGATTAAAATATAGATTGTGCTACGTGCAAGAACTGCTTATAAACAGGATTTGTAAAAGTCTTTACAGCCTTTATTGTTACGAAATACAACTTCAAAATGAAAACGGTTAAATGGTCTGGACTTTTTTCATGAGACTTTTAGACGTTTAATAATACACCTAAACAGGCACGAACATATTCGCTGAGACGATATTTAACTTTAATACAATCCAACTGTCAAACATTCCCTGATCCGTCCGTATATCAACATAATATATAATATTATTTGCAAACCATTTGACATAGAGTTGGTACCTTGTTAACCCTTAAATATGCGTTCATTCACAAACTTGTTTTCATTCGATATTCTCCATTCTGGGGTAAATCTTAATCTACGAAAAATTTACAACACTTTCATCAATGGATAATGAAATCACACTCAGATCTACTAATAGTAACTAATCGTTCAATCTCCCATATTGCATATTCAAGCGAATTGATATATTTTCAATTTGATTGGAGAACTCTATGAACCCTTGCAATTTTCATAGCTAATATAAAATTCGTATCATCGCCAAGCTACGTTTAGACAATTTGAGATGCAAAATATCTCTTTTAATTTCTCCTTCTTTGGTTGCCCAATGGAGTTGACATATAATCTATTTCATTATCTGATAACATTCTGCGAATTATTTAGCTAATGAGATGAACAAATGATTAAACATTTGAAAATGCATAATTATTTTATAGTGAGTGCTTATCTTTTGTCCATGATCGTTTCTTGTAAAATATTGTTTACGAAGCTACTTTAATCCATGATTTGACGTTGTAAATATAAGGTATAAATAGCATTTGAGTTCCCGGCCAGTCTTGTTTACAATTAGAGCAGCCTCTTCCTTTGGATTGCTTCAATTTATTTTAAGACCCGTGTCATGTTAACATGGGATTAATTGGGAATGACCTAACATAAAATTCATTCTTGTTTTAGATTTGTCTATAGCAATCTGTTTGTGATCAGAGTTTACAGTAGTGTTGTTGAAGCCATACATGATCGAGAGGAATTACGTATTGAAAACATGTATTGGAATTACTAAATTACTCATTCGCTTTGCATTAATAAATTACTGTTGATTGTTGTAAATTCATTTAAAGACGATCTGAATTGTATTATTTTTATCAGGATATTCAAGACCAGTGGACTTCATTCGGAACCATTCTATTGTGTTTGGATGAGGGATGGGCCATTTAGGATTCATTCGAATTTATTTCATAATACTGTAGGTGTATTAAATTTTCATTAAGTATTTTGGGAAATCAGTGTATTTCTGATTTTGATTAAATCGTTTGTTTGGTTTTTCACTTTTGTTTGTTACATATATGTTTAGACATGGAGTTGTGACATTGGTAATACGTACTGTTTTCTCTGTTTGCAACCGTTTTAATAATTTATGTTTTATTTTGAAACATCTATCTTTATCGTATTTTCACTTTTCTACCGACCATTTTATGCCATGTGATGTAAACTAAGTCACCCAACGTAATTTTAAAATATGATGAAATCGTTATGTTCTTTACCGTTTGAGAACTAATCTAAACATCATAATTCAATACACAGTCAGCATGATAATTCAATACACAGTCAGCATATGAGTTTGTGAATATACATTGTTTACATTAATTTGTATTTGGATTAAATACATTTGAAAAATAATTAACTTATGATTTAATTATAATAGAATGGTATAGTGGTACCTGATTTTCATAAACATGCAAATTATGAAAATTGCATATGAGTCAAATTCAAATACTCATAATAAAAACATTATTACAAAATCAATCTGTTAGGACACATTTAGCTAAATAGTCCTCTTGTCTACGTTCCAAAAATGCTGACAAGCATTACCTTTGATTCTTCCAACTTTCCAGGTTGCAGCTCAACTTTCATCTTCATGTACGTTGCAGTAGCGGCTTGATCATCATATGAACTGGCTAGTGGAGCTATGAATCACAGGCAAGGAATATTTAATAGTAAAAGAGACATTCACGTAGTAGTTATTCTTATATTTACTCTAAAATGTCTGCATTAATTATATCGATTCGCTGAATTAATTATCACCTTCTGCGAAATATATGGCATTCTCGCCTTTGAACTTTCTGAAACGCAAAACCTTCTGAAGCAGTAAAATATATTCTAGTGAACTGTTTGCAGAAACTATATGCGTGAGACACGGACACAAAAAATTGACAACGAACAGTGCAAAACTATGTTTTTACAATTCTAAACACTTTCAAATTATTATGGAATCTTTTTCAAGATACCCTAAGAGACACTACAAAGCAATAAACACGAAAGAAAAAGTTCAATTTATAAATGTTTACAAGATAATGGTTAATGGAAGCAATGTTTAAAATGTTTTATTATGTTGCACCTGATTGTTCTGAATTTCAATGACAGAAAGGGCAAGATAGATGGTATTAACCAATACAACAAGGAATAACATCGCCACAATGAAGAAAATCAACAAACTATTTACATGACATTACATTTTTAAAAAGACGGCTGATTGTGTTTGCGTACCTATGCACTTTTTGGGGTCTTCGTAGTTAAAAGTTTGTTGTTTCGCCTGCTTATGGAACTCCATTTGTTTTTGTTGGCAATAGCAGTTTATAATATATCACTGCAAATATGGTCGAGGACAGGAAGTGTTATCTAAGTAGACATATGTCCAACTATTTTTTCATCCAATTACATCTGTAAACATTTATAAATTTATGCATCTCTTCGGTTTCTATGACATATGTATATGTTATTATATCATTGTATGTTATGTACGTTCTGGCTGAGCCATGAATGTTTTAGCCCTTCGTTGTGTTAGAGAACTGTGTTGGCTATTATTGGATGGCTCGACTATTGTGTTAAAATGTGCCAACATATTGTCAACATGTGAAAGAAACCACCGCAATTTCACGCACAGTGACGAGAGAAACTTTGAACATACACGGTCAAAAGCAGTGAGTACAATACAGATGAATTATATCTTTATATAATTGACCTGCAACATTCACTATGTCGCAAACAATGAAAGCGCAAAAATATATATCTTAATAAATATATTTTAAAGAGAAAGAACGTGGAAAGAAGACAGAGAATCTTTCTGGATACGCTAAGACTAAAACCAAGCGGATTAAACCAGGACGACTAAAACGCGGCATCTTCACCCAAACATAATCATAATCACGATATATTAGATCCCTATTTTTAAATCAAAAAATTTGATTTAAGCTCATTATTCACAAAATCTCCCTTAATTACTACTGGCATTTTAGTTATTGTTGGTGTTGCTAATATTGATATTATTACAGAAACGAATAACGATCAAGATAAAATAGGCTCTTCTTTTGTTATTCTCACCAGAGTTTGTCGGAGATGACCCTCCTTGACCAAGCTGTTTCTTCGCTGTTGTCTGAAACACCTGGAAAAACATGAATGGTATTTGTCCTTGAATAAAATGTGAGTTAATTATTTCGTAAACCAATGAATAACACTATAACTCGAGTATAATGAACCTGTAGGATACACCGTAGTTCCTTCAAATAAAACAACGCAGGATTAATAAGTCAAATCATACTTATAGGGCTTGTTACCTGAAAATGAATTTTGTCAAAGATTTTAATATCAGCCAGAAAACAAAATTGCTATTATATTCAATTTAATGTACAGAATAATTTAGAGAATAAAAAGCATGAAACACATATATAAACGAACTTGATCTCTTTGTGTACAATTTGAACGAATTATCCTTGCAGGTCAAAAATAGAGACAACACATTCAATGTGATTCGGATCTGATTTATCTGACAAACTCTCGTTTGACTCTTAGTACTGAACAAATGAATATAGTATTTTAAGTCCAAAGCGTCATTCTACGAATTTCATCATATAGAACGTTTGTATGATTAGTACTGTTTTCGTTCTTTGTATTGACGATTAAAGGCTCTCAAGTTTAATATTCTTAAGAGCAAATAATGCTACTGAATCTGCCGTTTGATATGTGCTTAATACTGTTTTAAAATCTATCTCCAATAAATAACATACATCACAAACAAATTGTCTTTCAAATCCTTTAGCCTCTTGATCTTTCAACAATAAGGATGGAATGCATGTTAGGATAACATTACGTGCAAGCTAATACTGTATTAACTGGTTGCTGAACAAAATAGAACCACATGTATTATGCCTTAACGATAACCACGTGTATTATGCCTTAACGATAACCACGTGTATTATGCCTTAACGATAACCACGTATATTATGCATTACATTACGTTACATTTACTTGGTTAAATTGCTGTGATGTAATACTTTTATTTTCGCATGTGTATCTGTGTTTCTACCAAACAGTATGTACACTCTATCAGCAAACAGTGAAGAGAGAAAGAAGAAAACACACTGCTGATACATACAAGCTAAATCCCTACAAGGGATCAGTAGTGTACTAACGGGAAAGGGGAAGGATCCCAAAGATCCCAAGGTCAGCTGTGGTTTTGGGGCTACAAAACCTCTTTGGGCTTTTATCGTAGATACGAGCGTCATGTATCTTGAGTACGCTACCGCTACGGGTAGATAAATAAGAAACTTTGCATTTCGCATCCCAACTTGTATAAACAGATCATAAAATGGATGCATTTTAGCACTTACATTTTCTTGCACGAATGTAATGATATCAATAACTTAAATATATTCATACGAATTCTAAAAATATATTAAGCAATGAGACAGCATAACTACTTGCACAACATTTGAATTTCAAAAATACTTTTGATTTTCCCAACCTAACCAATATTTTCAAACATTTGATGATGTCAATAAGCATACATTATATTAAAGGAATGATTTATGTGCATTATATTGCCCGCTATATCTGTAATGGTTAGGAAAGAAGCTCACTGTATATAACTTAGAAAATAATTTATCTGTGGCACCTACCGAATGTTCCGGAGTATTCTGAGAAAATATCACGATAAAAATATGTAGAGGAGGTTCTGAGCTCCGTCTGGAACTTGTGTAACTCTTCACAGCCTGGAAAGTTTCATCAGCCACAAGTTGCGGTGGCCACTTGAAACCACCTGTTCCTATTGTTGGGAAAGCGATAGAAGACGCGCGATCTTTGTCAGCTTGTTTCAGGCACGTATTTACACTGTTGTAGATCAATGAAGCCTATAAAAGATAATTATATTGCATCAACTTTAACTGACGCAATGCTCTCTCTCTCTCTCTCTCTCTCTCTCTCTCTCTCTCTCTCTCTCTCTCTCTCTCTCTCTCGTTATAAGAGTAGCAGTGTATAATGTCTTTGCGTTTAGATCTCAATTATAACTTAAATACAAAATGACATAGCTGGAATTGCTTTTAACACAAAAAGGAGAATAATGTAAATTTCAACAAACTTACTTAGAACTTTATGTAATTCTAGAAATATAAATACTGGTTTAGTACAATATTTAATAACTTACTGATAGTCATAAACAGGAATGTACAAAGATTTAAACGAATACAATAGCTAACAACTCATTTAAATGAATATAGTTTTGACACTCATGAGTTTGAATATGTTGATGAAGTAAAATGTACTCGCTTTCATTCGTACCTGTTGTTTGCTATACATCGATCAAGACGGAAGGGATATATTATGCTGATAAAGTGAACGTGTTGCCAGATTCTATCATGAATAGAACTTCATTATGTTGAAGTAGCATATTTTACAACTAGATAAGACTAAAGATGAAAGAAGAAATACAGGTTTAGTCTAAATTTACCTGGCTTCCTTTTTGTGTGTTGTAGTCCTCTAGTTGTAAATGGTAAACCTTGTTACATCCCCGAATATTCCCAGCCCCTGTAATCGCTATGTCTCCCATTTTGATCCCTTTTCCATAATTCTGCTTTAACTCGTTCTCGATAATTGTCCCACCTGCGGCTTTCTTAATGGCAGATGGTATTGCTCCGTTTAAATTAGGAATTCTTGATGTAGGCGACACGAGTGCCATTGCCTGTTACGCGCAAGAAATATATGACTAGAATTACTGGTAAGTTTGTGGCAAAGAAGAAATGAAACAATATAATCGATATTCAGATAAAAATTGTATGTGTACCATAGATCTTCCAAGTTTCCTTTTGCAGAAGGAACTCGACACAATCGATGTCTCAAACAGGATTCGAACAAGAAGATATCTGGTCACATCACTACTGCTTATAACAGAGTATGATTTGACTAATCAATTTCTTTGTTGAAGCTAATACACATCCAATAAATTAACTGTTTTCAGCAATGATAATTGACCTTTCAGACTATACGAGAAAACTGAAAAAGCATATACAAAATGCACAGTATATATATATATATATATATATATATATATATATATATATATATATATATATATATATAGGGCAATAAGGTAATATAACCGATTTTGTTTTGTATCCTTTAGAAACACTAATATTATGGCCTTATGAATATGGTTTTTAACAGAGAATATACATTGCTGATCTCCACGCCTTAATTCATTCAAATATTTAATGCATCTGTATAGGTGTGCACATGAGATACGTCTGTGCACGCGATGTTAGTACTTCATCACTGAAATGCGGGATGCTAATGATATACTTTGCATCCATCACATCATGTGCATTAACAAATCTCTGCGTACATTGTTGGACTTAAATAATCTTTTCTGAATTGGTATCGGAAAAATAATACTTGATTTGGTTGACAAAGAAACAAGCCTCGTGAGCAGAAAAAAGAGAGGAATTTGCGTTTACGTAGCTATTTCCTAAGCCAATCGTAATAGCCATAGTTAGCATAAAGAATAACACGCAAATGGAGCCATGGGAGACACGTGTAGAATAGGCATACATCCGGATGTTTAATCATTAGCTTAAGAATGCATTGTTCATTTCGTCTGTTAATAGAGGTATAGACAATATTTTCATAAAATAAGCATTAGCTTAAACATGCTCAAAAGGTTTTAAAATTTACAATTTTTTAGGGATTCTAATAAAATGAGGATATCGTCATTAAATCATTGAGTTCCGGAAATTATTTTTATCTGAATTCAGTATAAGAAAACAGTATGCGCAAAATAATCATCAGACGAACGAGTACCGACTACTCTTTATTCAAATATCATTACCCCTGAATCTTCAAGTGACCCGTGCTTGAGAGTGACACTACAACCATTTTGAAGCGGATATGTTCCTAGTGGGATTGGAGATCCAGGCGAAGGTTTGTCTGAATATGATGAACCTATAAAATGCAATATTTGACATTTTACTTCACTGTTCTATCAGTAAGGATCCAATTTGTACGGCCATGACATCCATGTACAAATATATTAGATGATTTTAGACATTCTTGACCAAACAATACCTGTATTTGAAGAATATCGAGTTACTCAAGGTACAACAGAGCACACAAGATATTTTATATCAAGAATTTTAAGACGCATTCAAATCTTCTAGAAAGCAGTATATATATATATATATATATATATATATATATATATATATATATATATATATATATATATATATGCAAAAAACTGACACGCAACAGTGCAAAACTAGAATCACAGTGATGAGAGAAAAACTAAACATACATGGTCCAAACAAAACGTGCAAAACAGAGAATGTAATTTATCTCATCACATGTAAGATCTGTAGCCTGCAATATGTCGGAGAAACTGAGAGGCTACACAAAAGGATCAACCTTCATAGATCTGATTGGATAATAAAGAAGCTATACAGAAGTCCGGTTGCAGAACACTTCTCCTCCCCTAACCACACCTTCAGTGATATAACACTTATTGCAATTGCTCACAACCACAACTGGAATTCCGAAACCAGGAAAGAAAAGGAATCTTACTGGTTACGACGCCTTCGAACACTGAAAACAACAGGTTTAAACCAAGAAGACTAGAAAAAGACAGCCATGCACAAATGTAATTATCTTTTCCAGTTGACACATTTCCTTTTAAATAATTCTCTAAATTTGTTTAATAACCTCTAACTACTAATATAAAGTATCCGGGATATAATTTGCGCGTACATAAATTTACATTCAAAAACAGATGTGTCGCTTTGGCTCATCGATTTCTAAGTCAATACAGACATTTTACAGCATCCGCAACAAGTTGAAAGAAACTAGTTGTAACATAATAAATTTCAAAGTTTAATTCCTGTAGAAACAGGCATGTAAAGTTTTATAAACACGGTTTTTGTATTTTACTTGTTTGTTTTGTCTATGTTCTGTATTTGCTTTTGATAAAGACTCATTAAGAGTCGAAAGCGCTTAGGCTAGAGTGATGCTAGTTTTGCACTGTTGCGTGTCAGTTTTTTGCATTTATCTTAATCAATGACACACGTGATCCTTTGCTGGATCCAGTGCATTTGAAAGGATTGTTATATGCCATATGATTTGTATTCTGTAAATATATATATATATATTCAGATGATATTATCTATTACCATTCACCGTTCAGGATTTAATCAGTTGACAATAGGGCTCAATAATGCATTGTTCATTTCGACTGTTGATACAGATTAAGACAATGTTTTCATAAAAAGGAATGTTTTTTTTTTTTTGTTGGATTAAGAATTTTTTTAAGTAGCTTTAATAATGTTTCATTCATATCGCTACATTGTCTGAAAATATTGTAGCTACATTGTCTGGAAATAATGTCATCCACATCTATAATGGTATCAACCAATGGAACAACATCAATTATTTAAATTTCACCATTACTCTCCAGGAAATCATCATCAAAGCATAACCATATATCATCATTCAAGATGACATCAAATTATGAGATGATATAATTCATACCTAATGTTATCTCAAGTCCAACATCCACCTCTCAGATATTATTCCAACCCTTGGTGACTTCAAGTTTAAGTCCTGAGATGACATTATTCATACCTGAGATGACTTCAAGTTCAAAAATGATATTGAGTTAATCAGACTCTGCATTTATGTCAATACAATCATCCTTATCAGAGATAACATTACATTCGCAGATTAAATCAACTAGTCTGATAACATCCTTCAATTCAAAGGTGACATTAGCAAGTTCAGAGATAACATAAAGCTCTGATGTAATGCCAAGGATTTACGAAACAACAACATTGAGCCATGACTAAACATCTACAAGTTCTTTGATAACATCAAGTTCTGAGATAAAATCAAACTTTGATAGCACATTAATTATTCCAGAAATATTTACCTTTGATGAAAAGACATTAAAGTCTGTGATAATGACAAGCTATGAGGTTACTTCATTGGTTTCCAAGATAAGATCATCAAGCCTAGAGCTGATGTCAAGTTCTAAGATCCAGGCAAGTTCTGAGATAAAATCAGTACCTCTTGGAATGACACCGTCTAGCTCAGACACAACACTGTTAAGTTTTGCAGTAACACCAATATCTGAGATAAAGGCATCAGTAACATCCAAGAGTGAAGACATGACATCAAGTTCTGGTTTATTGTCAAAATGTAACAATTGATCCATCAATGATACAACATATCCTTTCAAAATATCAACTTCTGATGCAACATTACACTCTAACATTAATGCAATAATTTATGAAAGAAACACAATGAACCCTGGACCAATACTTAATTCTGACATACAATCAAGATTTCAGATTACTTCAGCCATTTTTGAGATGATAACATCAAGTTATTTGGAAGCAATATCAAAAAACTCTGAGAAGCTATTATCTGGGATGACAAGATCAACAGTGAATGCACTACCATCAATATCACGAGGGTGTGAGGGTAACGCAAATATTGCACACTTCACACAGTCAGCTAAAATGTTATGACTGCAACAAATTTCTTCATCAATTTCACTAATATCGATATATCGCTTTTACATGTCACAGCAGCCCTTACCAAATATCAGGATTATAATAGCAACCCTATTACACGAGTGGTGTGTGTGGGTGAATGTGACAATATTTGGTTCGCTAATGTGCATTAGTATTGCATCATGTAATGTGTGAAAAAATACATTTGCAATCAATTCATTAATACATTATAATTGATTTAAGGAGGAAAATGACAACTTCTGTTTGCCAAATATTAAGACCAAATGATATATATTTTATGAAGTAAAGGGGAAGGGGCGTTGAGTTGCTTTTCTGGGTACCCTATGTTGCCGTCTGGATGAACCCTATTTCACGATGCGGGTGAGTATAATAATAATAATAATCATAAAAAATAATAATAATAATAATAATAATAATCATAATCATAATACAGATAATAAGAACAAGAATAATAATAATGAAGACTTTGTGTTGCGCCTAATCTTTAGAAGCTCTAATCGCTTTACAACATCTAGAAAACATAAAAACATGCTGAAATTACTAAATGTAGAAAATATCATTAGGTCTTTAAGTTTGTTCTTCCAGTAGTTGAGAAAGATGAGTTCTAAAAGCACTCTTGAAAGGGATCACGGTGATCTTGTGTCTAATTTCAATGGGCAATTCGTTTCATATTGCCGGACACTGTTATCCAAACGAACATTGTCCATATGACTTCGTTTTCATAGTGGGAATAATGAGCATACGATTATCAGAAGTGTATCTTGCTGGTGTGTTCACCTGGGTGAGGCCAGATAGGTATGTTGGACCGAAGTCCGTCAGTGAAACATAGCACAGAGAAAAAAAATCGTTTATGATTCTGGATCGAATGGATAACTAGTGTAGGGTACAGAGCAGCAGGGAGGTGTGCTCTGATCTTGGTACTCTAATGATGATCCGAGCAGCTGTGTCTTGAACGTTTTGAAGTTTTTCGAGGATTGTTATATGCCATATGATTTGTATTCTTTAAATATATATATATATATATATATATATATATATATATATATATATATATATATATATATATATATATATATATATATATATATATATATATATATATATATATTCAGATGATAATATCTAATACCATTCACCGTTCAGGATTTAATCAGTTGACAAATGGGCTCAAGAATGCATTGTTCATTTCGACTGTTGATACAGATTAAGACAATGTTTTCATAAAAAGGAATGTTTGTTTTTTACTTTGATTAAGAATTTTTTTACGTAGCTTTAACAATTTTTCAGTCATATGGCAACAATGTCTGAAAATATTGTAGCGACATTGTCTGGAAATAATGTCATCCACATCTATAATGGTATCAACCGATGGAAGAACATCAATTATTAAAATTTCACCATTACTCTCCAGGAAATCATCATCAAACCAAAACCATATATCATCATTCAAGATGACATCAAATTCTGAGATGATATCATTCATACCTAATGTTATCTCAAGTCCAACATCCACCTCTCAGATATTATTCCAACCCAAGGTGACTTCAAGTTTAAGTCCTGAGATGACATTATTCATACCTGAGATGACTTCAAGTTCAAAAATGATATTGAGTTAATCAGACTCTGCATTTATGTCAAAACAATCATCCTTATCAGAGATAACATTACATTCACAGATTAAATCAACTAGTCTGATAACATCCTTCAATTCAAAGGTGACATTAACAAGTTCAGAGATAACATCAAGCTCTGATGTAATGCCAAGGATTTACGAAACAACAACATTGAGCAATGACAAAACATCTACAAGTTCTTTGATAACATCAAGTTCTGAGATAATATCAAGCTTTGATAGCACATTAATTATTCCAGAAATATTTACCTTTGATGAAAAGACATTAAATTCTGAGATAATGACAAGCTATGAGGTTACTTCATTAGTTTCCAAGATAAGATCATCAAGCCTAGAGCTGATGTCAAGGTCTAAGATCCAGGCAAGTTCTGAGATAAAATCGGTACCTATTGGAATTACACCATCTAGCTCAGACACAACACTGTTAAGCTTTGCAGTAACACAAAAATCTGAGATAAATGCATCAGTAACATCCAAGAGTGAAGACATGACATCAAGTTCTGGTTTATTGTCAATATTTAACAATTTATCCATCTCTGAGACAACATATCCTTTCAAAATATCAACTTCTGATGCAACATTACACTCTAAGATTAATTCAATAATTTATGAAAGGAACACAATGAACCCTGGACCAATACTTCATTCTGACATACAATCAAGATTTCAGATTACTTCAGCCACTTTTGAGATGATAACATCAAGTTCTTTGAATGCAATTTCAAAAACTCTGAGAAGCTATTATCTGGGATGACAAGATCAACAGTGAATGCACTACCATCAATATCACGAGGGGGTGGGGGTAACGCAAATATTGCACACTTCATACAGTCAGCTAAAATGTTATGGTTGCAACAAATTTCTTCATCAATTTCACATCGATATCGATATATCGCTTTTACATGACACATCAGCCTTTACCAAATATCAGGATTAAAATGGCTACCCTATTCCACGAGTGGGGTGTGTGTGGCTGAATGTGACAATATTTTGTTCGCTAATGTGCGTTAGTACTGCATCATGTAATGTGTGTAAAATTCCATTTGCAATCAATTCATTGATACATTTTACATTATAATTGATTTAAGGAGGAAAATGACAACTTCTGTTTGCCAAATATTAAGACCAAATGATATATATTTTCTGAAGTAAGGGGGAAGGGGCGTTGAGTTGCTTTTCTGGGTACCCTATGTTGCCGTCTGGATGAACCCTATTTCACGATGCGGGTGAGTATAATACTAATAATAATACTAATAATAATAATAATAATAATAAATAAGAATAAGAATAATAATAATCATCATAATACAGATAATTAGAACAAAAATAATAATATTGAGGACTTTGTGTTGCGCCTAATCTTTAGAAGCTCTAATCGCTTTACAACATCTATAATGATATGACTACAAACATACAAAACCAAACATGCACCATGCAATTAGAAAACATAAAAACATGCTGAAAATACTCAATGTAGGAAATATTATTGGGTCTTTAAGTTTGTTCTTCCAGTAGTTGAGAAAGGTGAGTTTTAAAAGCACTATTGAAAGGGATCACGGTGTCCTTGTGTCTAATTTCAATGGGCAATTCGTTCCACGTTGCCAGACACTGTTATGCAAAAGAACGTTGTCCATATGACTTCGTTGTCATACTGGGAATAATGAGCATACGATTATCAGAGGATTATCTTGCTGGTGTGTTCACATGGGTGAGGCCAGATAGGTATGTTGGACTGGAGTCCGTCAGTGAAACATAGCACAGAGAAAAAAAATTGTTTTTGATTCTGGATCGAATGGATAACTAGTGTAGGGTACAGAGCAACAGGGAGGTGTGCTCTGATCGTGGTACTCTAATGATGATCCGAGCAGCTGTGTCTTGAACGTTTTGAAGTTTCTCAAGTAGATATTGAGACGAAACAGAAATAATTGAGTTACAATAGTCCAGTCTTGAAAGTACTAATGAACACACAAGCGTTTTAGTGGCATTAACTGAAAGATATTTGTGAATGCAGCTGATGCGTCTCAGAGCAAGATATGCAGCCTTGCATATGATCATGACATGTTGGTGCAATATGAGAGTACTGTCTAGAGTAACAACTAGGTTTCGTTCGTACTGACTGTGTGAAATTAATGTTGGTGTTGCTGATACTTATTGTTTGAGGTAAGGATATGAATGAGCACGTCGATGTGTTGCGATCAGATTCGGCTTAGTTTTATCATCATTTATATGCAGTTTGTTACATGTATTCCATGATTTCACATCAGAATCGCACATCTCTGCTCCTTGGATGGTAGCATCAGTTTCAGCTGGATGGCAAGATCTGTATATTTTGGTGTCATCAGCGTACAATAGGTGAGACACTTGATGATGATATTTGACACTGGAGAGTGGCTGAGTGTATATAATGAAGCGATTATGTCCAAGAACAGACCATTGTGGAACACCACAACATAGATCAACTGGGCTGGAGTGTTTTCCATTTGCAGACACAATTTGTGTCCTGCTGACAAAGTAGAACTTAAACCACGGTAAGGCTGTATTGTGAATATCCCAATACATGCTGGAGACGTTGAAGGAAAATATCATGGTATATTGTGTCAAATACAGCAGACATTAAGGTGGGAGTAGAGCGAATGTCATTAACTACTTTCAGAAGAGTAGTTTCAGTCCTGTGGCAATGGCGATATGCAGACTGTACTTTGTTAAAGAGACTATTTGAATTCATATGAGATACAAGTTTGGTTAGAACAACTTTTTCAAAGATTTTATATATGAATGGGAGATTAGAAACTTTAATCTTTAAATCGGTATGGTCGAGTGTTGGTTTTTCAGCAGAGGCTTTACAATGGCAGGTTTGAAAAAGTAAGGGAAGTCTAAGGATTAGAGAGAGGTATTATTAACATCAGTTAGTGAAGGCGATATTGGATCTAAGCACTCAAGCATCAGTGATGTTGGAACTGGATCAAGTTCACATGACTTTGGTGCACTCTTCTTCATGATTGTCCATACTAAATGCATAGAGACAGGTTCAAATCATGCTTACAGTTGTTTAGAAGAGCTGTTTGCAGCTGAAACTCTCCGTGTTCTTGGTACCATAGTGGGATATTTTGACTAAATGGACTATGTTTGTGAAATTCTTCGTAGCGGCTGCATGTATTTGTTTACGAATAATGAGTCTGGTGGAAAGCCAAAGCCTCTCCGCTTTATGGCGGTCTCATTTTGCATTGCGAAGCTGGTCCATAACACTGCAATATCACGGATAAAACTGCTTAATTTATATTCTGCACTTGTTGACTGGAGAACGGTTTTCAAGCAATGAACGTAGGCAGTTTTCGAGGTGTTTTGCTGTATGAAGTAAGCAAGTAGTTAAGTTTGCTTGGATGTCATGCATTAGCTTGGTTCTCTTTGTTGTACGGAGGTTTCTCTTAGTAGCAAAAGAAAGTTAAAATATCCAATATGACGATCAGTCCTTGACACGTTTTACTTCGGAATTTCCGTAAGGCGACAGATAACCCAGTAACTGGTCATAACACTCCCCAAGAAAGGAAATTTCCAGCTGTTTACAGAATTATCAGTTTAATCAGCTATGCTAGCAAAGTGATACTGAAGATCATCTTGAACAGACTGAATCCACAAGCAGAAGAAATAATAGCTGAAGAAAAGGCAGGGTTCCGGAGAGGAAGAAGCACAACAGAATAAATATTCAATCTTAGGGTTCTGTGTGAAAATTAGTCACAACATCAACAAGACATCTATTATCTGTTCATAGAGTTCAAAAAGGCTTTTAACAGAGTGTGGCATGAGGCATTATGGGCCACAATGAAGAAGTACAACATGGGTCAAAAGTTGACCAACACCATCAAGCAGCTGTACGCCACGGCTATCAGTGCAGTAATTGCTCAAGGTTCTGTGGGGGACTGGTTCAAGACTACAGTTGGAGTACGGCACGGCAGTCTCCTGTCACCAACACTTTTCAACATTTACGTAGAGCGCATCATGAGTGAAGCCCTGGAAAACAACTGCAGGACGTAACATCACCAACCTCCGCTTTGCAGACGACATTGATGGGCTGGCAGACAGTGAAAATGAGCTTGCCACCTTAGTTAATGAAACATCTTCCAGTTTTAACCGCGAGATAAATGCTGAGAAGACAAAGCTGATAACAAACAGTAGCAAACGAATCTCAGCCAAGATTAAAGTCAGAGGACAGGAACTGGAAACAATGGGCAAATTCAAATATCTTGGTTCCATAATCACGGAAGAGGGATCAAGAGCAGACATTTTGTCAGGAGCAGAAACAACAGCTGCAGCTATGTCAAAGCTAAGACCCATCTGGAGAGACAATAATAGATGTCTGAAAACTAAAATCAGACTATTGAGAACACTAGTCATCTCGATCTTTCTGTACTCGTGTTAGGCCTGGACCCTGACAGCAAAATTACAACGAAGGATCCAGGCACTTGAAATGAGATGCTACATAACCATCCTTGGCATCTCTTACCTCGACCACATCACAAATGAAGAAGTGCGTAACACCATCATGCACAAAGTAGGCCGTTATGAAGACCTCCTCACCACTGTCAAAAAGAGAAAGTTGAAGTGGTATGGCCATTTCACTAGAGCCAACAGTCTATCCACAACAGTACCGCAGGGTAGTGTTCAAGGTGGTAGAAGGAGAGGTAGACAGACAAAAATGGGGATTGACAACATCACAGAATGGACCAGGAAAAGTTTTGCGGACAGGTGGAGGGAACTGGTCAGATGTTCAGCAGCACAGTGCCTCAATGACCACACTAGGTCAAGAGACTGATCATGATGATGACAGATGACAGCCTTCATTTGCAGAATATAAAAGACCAAAATACCATCTCTTATATGTAAAAGATGGCCTGTCGATATTTTATTAAATTAGTGTTCCTTAGATTACATCATCTGAACGTTTGATATTTAATTGATTCCTTGATCAAATGTACATTGATACTGATGTCTATTCATGACAATCCAGATTCTGACAAATATTAAATACAAAACCAGCCATCTTCATACCAGATTCTTTTGAAATTGGTACTAAAAGCTGCTTCGCTAGGCATTGAGCTTTAAGAGGTTCGTGTTAGTACTGGTAGGCAAGGTGTCTTCGGCATGATACTCCAATGCTCAACATCGCTATAAACTGCCGCACTGCGGACTTCATAGCTATATGACTGAAAAATTGTTACAGCTGCGTTAAAAGTCCAAATCACACCCACACCCAAACCATCTTCTATGAGGAGGAAGGGCTGATAATTTGTACAATATTTCTTACTTTCACCTAAACAATTCCATTTGCAATTGACTGCTTCAACAAAGTGGCTTAGCAGCCCCGAAGCAACTCAAAACTGGGAGTTGGAGCTAAAATTACCATCAAAAGATGTTTTTATGGGGGAGCCGTCCCTTGACTTAAATTTGGGTGGATTATTCATAGACGTTCTTGCCATGCTACTGCTTGAACAATTTTACATTGATAGTGATATATTTTTGTACATAAATTATAGTCATTGAGTGTTATTAGGAAAGGATTATTAATAAAGGAACTTGCCTCAACATGATACAAATTGTATTGTTAATCTGTCTTTTTATTTAACTTTAAATTAATGAAATTACATTATTTAAGTAAATATACATAATATTAAAGTTTTCATTTATACAAGTGAATATTTAATTTGTTTTAATTTCCACCATGACCATTTCATTCCAAATTTTGGCATGCACATAATTTAATTATTTTTTTGCCCAAAAACACCCACTCTAGGCCACTTCCGCCAACCACCCGCCTTGATAGAAGAGAAAGTGTTTTTTCTTAATCCTTGACAAGCGAAAGGTGTCAAATATCGCCTTAAATCAGTTTTGATATCTAGGGATTGATTGCAAATGGAATCTTACAAATTACGTGATGAAGTTGGACTGTACAATATAGGAACAAATAGCGTCACATTCATCCCCTCGTGGAATAGGGTTGCTATTTCGATCTTAATATTAGCTAAGTCTGAGGTGTCGTGTACAACGAGATATCAATATCAATGTTAAATTAATCAAGGAGATTATAGCAACTAAAATATATTAGTTAAATCGGTACCCTTACACCTTCGTAAAATAGTTTTGATTATTTTTGTATTTATCTTTGGCTATTTTGTAGCTCTCGTACATCACCTTATCTCAATTTAGACGTAAGGGTTATCAAGGAATTGATTGGCGAAGGAATTTATGAGATGAAGCTGTGTATAATATGAAATATTATCAATATTTGTAATATTTATTATAGGACGAATTGCTGGTTCAGATTGAAGACAATATAACGACTGCTATAGCTCGAATCAAAAGTGTTAGTAACGTTCATATTGTATCATTTAGAAAACGAATATTAAAGGAGTAAATGTGCCACGGTCAGATTAACTAGTTTTCTCCATGTGAGGTCATTTGTTTTGATCACGTGACAATATGGCGTCGGAGTTCGCCTGACTTGTATAGCGGAGTGCAACGCAGGGAGCTTCTTTTAATGGCGGAAATTAAATATACCCTTTTTCTTTTCCTCTTCCTTTTTATGTTCCTCTTCCATTATTTCCTCTTCAATATTGGCTTCTAGTCTGTGAGGACGCATTGCCAACATACTTTGTAGTTCTTGCTCAAACGCCTAGTAGACATACAATATTTTAATTATGCAATTGAATGTTAAAGCTATATATATATATATATATATATATATATATATATATATATATATATATATAACCTGCAAATGAACATTGAAAAACTAGTTCTATTCAGTCCTTGCGCTCTAGGTCCCCACTAAAGACTTTAGCAAATGCAAAAGAAAGACAAAATAGTATTAAAACAGTAACAAAAAAAACGTTGATATTGCAAACTTTTCATGGCTGATTGTAATGATTATTTTGTCCCGTGTCGCTCCATACTGGTCTGTTTCAGATGATAAAAATGATAAGATAGTTGTCTTTGACTTAGAAAAAGAGGAACAAAGGAGGTGTCATCGGCGTTTTTAATTTAAAATTGTGACGCTATAGAATATATCCCGAACGATACATTATTTCCTGTTTGACAATACAGACCATTACAAAAATAATACCAGCAAAAACTACAAAAACAGAAGTAATGAGTGCGTATGCAATGAGCAAACTAAATGAACGTTTAAATTTAAAACATGGGGGGGGGGGAGGCTGTAAATAGATTATGATTATATTTGCGACTTGGTGACCTATTTTAGTCTTCTGGGTTTAAACTGCTGAGATTCGGTGTGCTAAGGCAACGTATACATTAACACTTTCTCCTGGGTTCGGAACTCAAAAGACACTGTCTGAAACCATATGTCGACTTTCACAGGAGCATAGCACACAGGATCGAAATCGTCATTAGGATATTGCAACAATACGTGCAGGCCAGGTTACAGGGTGATCAATTTTGGAGCGATGGATGGGGTGACTATACTAACAGAGAAATATGACGTATAAAGTGTTCTGCATTAAAAATTACCCCAATCCTTTTGTTGAAAAGAATAACAAATTGTATCGCTAGACTAATGTTTTCATTGTAGGATTACGCAATTACGCATTTGTAACTTTTGTCTGTCAGTGGTTTTTATATTTAACTCTGAGTTTGTTTTTTCTCGACTTTGCCGTTGACAACAGAGTCAAAATATACCGAATATTTCAAACTATTTCCACTATTGTGAAATGTGTATTGCTAGTTTCCTGTCAATAAGCAGCAAATATCTAAATAGCATGAAGCATGTTCTCTAGGAATCAGTGTATTTTTGACTCCGTTTAAACCTGAAAAATCATAAAGACTCATCACTAAAAGTCCAGGTTCATTGCAATATTTAATCAACATTGCTCTAGCTGTGCTAACTCTACCGTTTAATAAGTATTATTTTATTTAAAACGAATCTCGTTAGAGGAGGCTATTTAAGTTTAATATTTTTCGTATTCCATTACATTATGACATTATATCATCGCTAGTCACATTTGATCAATAACTATTAAATATTTGGAGTATCCTAGAGCAACTACTGAAGACATTTCGAGGCACGAAGCAGCAATCAATGTCAAACTTTCAAAACAGCACAAAAAGAGCGAGAAAATAGAAAGAGCGTATCAGATACGGCGAACAATAATACGATAATGTTACAATAGATCAATATTTTTTATGTTTTATTCAACCTCGTAACAACCTGAAGCAACTTATGGTGGTAAAATAAATATTAAAAGAATCAAACGTTCGTTAAAGGTTTTGGAATTATATGAAACTAGTTTGTCTGAGAAAAGTGGATAGACGATACATACGTTAAAGCTTTCCAACGCATTGTGTTCTTGTGGAAAATATGACATGTACACGTTATTATACTTACCATGGTCGTCTCAAAATCTCTATGATATATGACAATTATGACTTCCTCCAAAGACCCACTTGTCTGTGCCTGGCTGAACTCTGATAATACATGAGCAAAGCACCTGGCAACAGCATCTCTTGGATACGCAAGTGTTCCCGTTCCTATTGTGGGGAAAGCAATTGACTTTTTGTTTTCCAACAAGGCATACTTCATGCAGGATTTGATGTAACATTTTAAAATCTGGTAAAATAAAAGAAAGAATCCAGACGTTACAATCATGTCATAATAGAATAATGTAACTAGTCATGGTTAAGGTTAACTGATATTTGGTCATGGTTAATGTTGTCAGTTGAAAGGACAGACAAGCACTCATATCAATGCCTTTAAATGCAGAAATACAACCCCAAAGTATATTTGAGTAATAGTCTTTATTGGCCGTTCTTGTAGGAGGACGTAGTAGCTGTACAGTTCGGTTTTTATTGCAAGGAGGACCGGATACGGATATATGGATTTCCACTATGATTTTATGTTTGCCAAGGCTTGTGTATCACGGGTACAAGGATTCACACTTAGATTTTATGTTTGCCATGGTCTTTGTACAAGGATTCACACTTAGATTTTATGTTTGCCATGGCCTGTGTATCACGGGTACAAGGATTCACACTTAGATTTTATGTTTGCCAAGGCCTGTGTATCACGGGTACAAGGATTCACACTTAGATTTTATGTTTGCCAAGGCCTGTGTACAACGATCCACACTTAGATTTTATGTTTGCCATGGTCTTTGTACAAGGATTCACACTTAGATTTTATGTTTGCCGTTGCCTGTGTATCACGGGTACAAGGATTCACACTTAGATTTTATGTTTGCCAAGGCCTGTGTACAAGGATTCACACTTAGATTTTATGTTTGCCATGGCCTGTGTACAAGGATTCACACTTAGATTTTATGTTTGCCATGGCCTGTGTACAAGGATTCAAACTTAGATTTTATGTTTGCCAAGGCCTGTGTACAATGGATTCACACTTAGATTTTATGTTTGCCGTTGCCTGTGTATCACGGGTACAAGGATTCGCACTTAGATTTTATGTTTGACAAGGCCTGTGTATCACGGGTACAAGGATTCACACTTAGATTTTATGTTTGCCAAGGTCTGTGTACAAGGATTCACACTTAGATTTTATGTTTGCCAAGTACATGTACAGTGTGCATCGCAGATACAAGGATTTCAACGGTTATTTTATGGTTGCTAAGACTCGTTTCACAAACAGAAAGAAGATATACTCTGCACAGAGATATCGCACTGACAGGGATTATATCATCTAAAAGAACACAATAGTTACAGAACGTTTTCCGAACAAAGTATCGTGTTCTGTAAGTTAAACATCGATGAATGTACTCTTTAAATAGAAGATAAATCGTATTCTGGAAAACACATAAATAAACATCGTATTCTTTAACTTACACATAGATTGTATTCTTTATCTTGAAAATAGAAAGATCGTATTATTTAAATTACATATAGGAAGATCGTGCAATTTAACGTATCCACAGACAAATCGTATTCTTCAAATTTTACATTCAACTATCCTTCGCTTTAAATTACGAAGAGTGCATTGTGCTGTTTAACGTACACATACAACTATCGTAAATTCCACATTGAAAGATCGTATTATTGACATTACACAACGAAAGATCGTAAATATATCGAAGCATCTGCTTAGTATACACATACAATAAAAATTTCAGATTATTTTTGACTGGATTTTTAATGCAGAACAGACGATGTATATATTATACGTTCTGGAAAACACCTGTTAACTTAGATGTAAAACACTTGCATGCTTCAAAGAATGGAAAAGGGAAATACCATTTAAGTCCTCGTTACTTTGGTACAGTTCTGTCGAAACAAATAATTGATTGAACCCATTTTCCAGTACATAAACAGCTAGTGGAAGGTATGTAAAACTTTCCTCTCAAAAAGGTATTGAAATGTCGATTCCTTGCAACAATACATGATAATACCAATTTATGGATGTTGATTGGAAATTAACTTCTATATCCTGTCAGCCGCTCTCTCTCTCTCTCTCTCTCTCTCTCTCTCTCTCTCTCTCTCTCTCTCTCTCTCTCTCTCTATATATATATATATATATATATATATATATATATATATATATATATATATATATTGTTACGTCTATTTGATTTGAGTCATTTTTTTTAATTGTTTGTTAGGTTCAAATTTGACATTTTAAGTTTAAGATTCACTCATTGGGAGATATTTTTTTAGAAAGTGGGATGACATGTACTCTTAAGAATAAACACCAGGTTTTGACCTCATTTCTGACCTGGCTTCAGAATTGTAAACAATGCTTTTAAAATGATTGGTTGATTCCAAGGACATTATGGAGCATTGTTATAAACATCTTTCTATTTTTAGTTGGGTCATACGAGATTATTTTAAAGTGAATTTGTTCTAAAAGATTCTAGAAGATCACGTGACCCCTTTCTTGTTTACGTAAAAACAGGTATATAAATTATGTTTTGGAGCAAACTACTTTGTGTTCCTTGGGCTGTTAGAATATTAAGTTGTGTCGTTTTGAGTTATTTTAAATTACCTTGTATTAGAAATTATTTCAATTCGTTAGGATCAAGAGGATTTATTTTGTTATTTATCTGGAAAGTAATTGTGCTCATTGAATTATGTTACCAAAAACTGACTTCATCGCGTGACATCGTCTTCCATCTTGGATACTTCAATAAGATTCGAACTTAGAATTATTTGGACATTTTATTACCAGGACTTTTGCAATTTGTTTAGTGGATAATATTTTGAATTATTTTTGGATAAATTTTGGAATTGATTCTTAAAACCGTAAGTTTATTTTTCTTTTCTGGAAAATATTTTTTACAAGCTTGTTATTTTCACTCTTTCTATGCTACTGTTTATTCGAGCCTAAGCACGTAACAATATATATATATATATATATATATATATATATATATATGTGTGTGTGTGTGTGTGTGTGTGTGTGTGTGTCATTTCAACATCAAGTTGCAAAACTCGGATTAAACTTATGATTGAACATCTATATAGCAAAAAGAGAAGATAACGCTTAACTATGGGACCCCACATTGTATATAAAGTTGTGTGTAGCAAACCTCTTCATTAATTTGGCTCCAATCGCCTTCAATCCTCAGATGAACGATTTGGTCATATGGCATATGCGGTGTCTCAGTGGCAACATATGAGCCTTTCTGTAATCCCCCTGTCGGTTCTTTTTTCTTGCATTCCGTTTCCAGGTCAAACATTCCACCATTACTTGTCGCTGCTTTCAGACCGTTTGCGATAACTCCACTTATTACAGGAAACGACGTAGTAGGACAAACGATGATATCCGCCTAATTGAAGCAAAATGTGAAAACTGTTTAATTTTTTGCATATCAAAGAATCGTTAAATCGTGTCGACAGTTTCAGAAAGGAAAAGACAATTAAGTCGACGGTTAGTATTTTATGTATGCTGTATTGTTGCTATTTACAAATATTATAAATTACTAGATCATGTTATATTATCTAAAGAAATATAGAACACAGATACAATCAATGAAAAGCACGAAACATCTTTTCTGTTGGAATTAAATTACAAGAAGGAAAATATCCAAATCTGTGGTACATTAGTAGAGAGATAAAAGGATTTAAGTTTGTTTTTTGTAGGCTAGAAGAGCAAGGAAATGCCAGACGTTACAGTGTGAAATATTGTGAACGAATATAATTTTCTAATCTGTATATTTTTGAACTCAAGTTCTGACTGTCAAATATTTCACAGCTTGCATTGCGAGTATCTTTAAAAAAAGGATGACCGCTCAGGTGGCCTAGTGGTTAGAGCGTTCGACGCGGAAGCGGGAGGTCGTGGGTTCGATTCTCGACCGACTCATATCAAAGACGTACAGAAATGGTACTAATAGCTGCATCGCTTGACGCTCAGCATTTAGCGGTTATTGCTAGGACTGGGCGGCCTGAGGTCATAATAATTTGACTGGATGGGACATCACGCTGCATGTCTGCGGCATGATGCCCAAATGCTAAACATCACTATCAATTGCCTCACTGCAGGCATCGTAGTAATATTACTGAATTTTTTTTATACCTGCGTTAAAAATCCTAATCACACACACACACACAAAGAAACTCAATATTATGCTTCTTTAGTCATCACATTCAATAATATTGAAAACGCTATTAGGTGTTCCATAAATTGCTTCATCAAACTCAATTTATTGCTAGTACACTTTATTTAATTTCGGCATCTATATAATCATATCATATGGCGAATAACAATCCTTTTAAGTGCATTGGATCCAGCAAGGGATCACGTGTGTCAGGGATTGATTAAGATAATGTAATAAACTGAGTACGAACAGTGAAAACTATTATCTAATGAGTCTTTTCAATCAGCAAAAACAAAACATACACAAGAAAAACAAATAAAACAAAATAATTACAACCATAACACTGAAACATCCCGGATAGAATTTGCGCGTGCATACATTTCCATATATAAAGATCGCTATCGCGCATCGATTTCTAGGTCAATATAGCATATCCTCCAGCAACCGCAACAATTCAGAGTCAGGTATAGTTTTGCAAAGAAAACGGGTTTCCTGTTGTATTTGTTTGTCTTGTCTATGTTTTGTATTTGCCTTTGAAAAATACCCAGTTATATATATATATATATATATATATATATATATATATATATATATATATATATATATATATATATAATTCTTTTTCACAATACACTCTGACATTGGTTCTTTTTTCTCGCCATTCATAATTTTCAGCCAATGCTTCCTTTTTATATTTATATTGCTGTAGTAACTTACCTTAGTCTGTTCTTCTTTCATGTATGTAATAAAGGTGTCTCTGTTTCCTTTTTTTTAAAATCGCCCTATATTGGTTAAGCGTAATATAGGATGAGGTACCGAAAAAATTGATGCGATAAGAAAATATTTCAGAAACCCTAATCCATTTAAAATCTAATTCTTTCAGGAAAACATGTGCCATCATTGGAGTAATGCCAGAGACAGAATAGTATATTTATATATGTATATGCCCTACGAATTATGATTGATGGATACAACAAAATACCATCGCTGAGTAATGAATTATGTCGCACTTGTTCTGAGTTAATGAGTCCAAAATTCATTGCAGTCAGTGTCCCATCTGTATTTGACCATAATCTGTACAGTATTGTACGCTCAGGAGTGTCAGGTGTATAATTAGTTCATGTGACTATGTATATATAAATGCGCATAACAATAACGCGGGTGGGGGCGAGTTCTCTGAAGCGCTCTCCATTAGGGATCACTGCCATCACACCTCTGTCTGCCTGGATTCGAGTCTCCGATTCGGCCATTATGGGTATGTGACAAAACGTGCCAGTAGCTACTCGTGGATCGGTGGTTCTTTCCGGGATTTTTCCCGGGTTCTTCCTCCACCGTTTATTCCGGTCGCCATGTATTGCCTTTCGTGTGCTGAAACATGGCGTTGAACCCTACAATAATAACGGGGTGTTTTAGAGTAATTGAACATTTGTCTGGTAAATTTTGTTTAATCAGCATGCGCAAAGGATTTGTTTGCATTTGGCGGAGCTCTCGAATTTCGTAGTTTCCATAGGGTTAGATATTTAAAGTGAAATAATATCCCTGGTTTCTCTCACGGATTACACTGGATATTTAAAATGACTTTGCATAATTCAGGTAATGTTGAAAAAAACTTAATCCCCTTATTTCGGTTCATTATTTACTGTAATATCTATTACTGAGTATCAAGCTACTTACCAGGCCTTATTATAGTTGTGCCCGTATATATAAAACACTGCGAGCTCCCTTGGATAATTACTCTTACTGGCTTTAGAGATAAATTGTAAATCAAGAGCCGATAAGGTTTTTTTTTATTTTATACAGTTTACACATTTGTTATCTCGTTCATTGTACTTTAATAAACTATTATTTTCTAGCCTGGTAAAATTCCTTTTCCCTGTTTTAATTGAAAATTATAGTGTACATTACACTAATTCAGGCTGATCGTCGGAGCACATGGACACACGTACAGTTTCATGAAGTACAATATCCAAAGAAATTACAACTAGAGTACAGAAGTTGTGATTTCTCTCTCTCTCTCTCTCTCTCTCTCTCTCTCTCTCTCACACACACACACACACACACACACACACAACGACCCCACTAACAACTCACAGTAAGTTTCTTTTGAGAGAAGTTATTTCCCTTGCTACTAGTAGACCACTGTATTTTTAGAAAATACCTCCGGCAACTGATTTAAAATCATCAGTGTCAAATCTATTTCGTAACCACCTAGCGGCGAGAATCAAATTATATATATAATAATCTCAATCTGCCTTTGAAAACAAACAATAAATATACTGCCTACAAAAAGCCAAATCGAGTATCATTACACACTATAGTTGTATCATTTCCACAATATATAACCTATAGTGAAGTTCTGTTTAATTTCCTTTTCTGCATTTCAGAAGTCTCAAATATTTGTTAAGAAATTGTAAATAACAGTGATACAATATGTTAGCCGTTCAAAACCATTCTCTGCAAGCTTTAATTTCCCATCCTAAGCGGCCATTATTAGGCACTGTGCTTTTATGTATGTTCAACGTTTACAAAGATTTATTGGAAGAGATTATTAGAGTTATTACCAGGCGTAAATCAATATTCTGATGCATCCAGCAAAGAAGCAAAAACGCAACAGAGACTCACTTCAAACACTATACAGATTATTTGGAGCCTGAATACGGCGTAATGCCATTCAACCTTGTATAACGTCTTTTATCAAACGGAAGAAGAAAATTAAACATGAAAACTCAGGCAACAAAATATTCATTTTAAATTAAATGTACAGTTTATGTACAACTGAATAAATATAGCATCACGATAACAAGGTGAATACTTAAAAGAAGCGTAAAAGAAACTGACATAGAACAACAAACCTAGACCGCTTAGTCAAATTAATGCTAGTAAGTATATACATTTCGCTGCATATTTGATCTCTCCACTGACCCTTTTACCTGTGAGATTTTTAAAGAAAATAATTTGTACAAGTTACGACCTTTAAACTCTCGCCAAATATGCGACAAACACATATCCAATAGAATGAGTACCTTCAACTTCGGCGTGCAGTCTGACAATTTGGCCAAGTCTCCCCATGCGATTATAATTTTTCGGCCACCCGGCAGAGGTATTTTTATAATGCCTCTCCTTTGAACGATGGTCTGAAACCCCTCTCTGAACTTCTTGTTGGGTTTTTGCGCAATTGCTTAATTAAAACAAATATCGATTCCATTATTTTATGATAAAAGTCATCCGTAACAAATTAATGAAAAGTTGATACTACCTCATTTGAAGAGGTGACTGACTCAGACCTTATCCTTATACTCATATAACTGTAATGAATAATATATTCTTGAAATAAATCGGGGGGGGGGGGCGTGAAAATGTTTTATCATGAAAAGAATTAAAACATAATATCCCTCTTTCACGTCCTCTGAATCTTACTTATGCTATTTGCTCCAGTTTTATCTTCTTAGTCGTCAGACAATTGGAGAGCAGAAACGATATTACTCTACATGTTATCAGAACATAATTAGACACGATTTTCAAACCAGGTGTGTATATACGCCAATGACTAAACGCAAAATCTAATTTGAACATTTCCAGCGGAATGTTAAAGATACATTCTAAGAAATATGAAGTCCAACCTAAATGAGGCAATCATATAAGACCTCCAAATCGATTGATATGTGATCAACATCACTACATTGTATAATAAATTGATATGTGATTAAGTATCATTACATTTTATACAATTTATTATACTATATGTCACCAATGAATATCTTATTTATTAGTTCTAACTAAAAACCTTGTGTTGATAAAATGCACATACATTTTCCAAACGTCAGATTTTGTCCCAGTGGAATGGAAAAGCATTGATATCTAAACATGTTTTCTGCCAATTTCTTGAATGTTTGAATTTTGGTTGAGTCTGTATCACAAATGTAGATTTCGCGGATAGTTTTAAAGCTTGTCGGCCAATGCTTGATGAGTGTCTTCAGGAGTATCTGAAAAGAAGGAGAATTTTTAATACACGAGTCTAACGTTGAATAAATCTATGAGTTTGTATAATGGACAATATAATAGGCTTTGTCTTAGTTTGATTTAAAGTACGCAATACCTAACTGATGTACTTGTATCTATGTCAGTCGTTACCTGTAATTTACAAAACTTTACCAATGAGATGACTGTAGTTGTGATATATTCAGTGACATTCATTGCTGACGCACTTACTAAAAGTTATTAAACATTTTCTGCCCAGATTATTGTAATTACAGAATATGTAATTAAATAAGTGTTTTGATTAAACTCACATTAAGTTTGACGATTTTGAATTTATGTTGCACGTTATTCGTTGAAACAAAAGCTTCGACAAGTAATATCAGCATATTCACTCTATGTTGCTGAGGCCTAGAAATCGACAAAACGTAATCCAATAATTTTGTAACCCGAAATAAACAAAGTGAATCAAAACGAAGCAAATAATTAAGAAAGTCTAATTTCAGCTATTGACCAATTATCCCACATACGCGGATGCAAAAAAATCATTTATTGTAAAATACTGTAAAGAATTGTGTTTTCAACAGGACAGGGTCCTACATAACATGGCGAGTCTGTTTAATAGTCAGCTTATTTTCACTGGAATGGCATAACATTTGTAGATAAAGATATTTGATTCTGTTTTGCAAACAACGTGTACAATTTAATATACGACACTATATGGTTCACACAAAATATTCAAATGTCAAAATTATTATTAAATAAACTGCAGCAGTTTGGATATAACGTAACTGATATTTTCAAACAATAATGTAAAAGTAAATCCAAACATATATATATATATTAAATATATATATATATATATATTAAACGTATGATTTAAAACTTATTGGTGTCTTCAACGTTTTTGTATTTGCATCTAATTCAAGGCCGGTTAATACAAATTATGTTGTAATTGGTCCAGTCTAATTTATCTAAACTGTTAAGAATTAATCATATGCAGTGATATCGGCAAAACATGCAATTCTATTCTGTATTGGAAATGAACTGTTCATCTGGTTAGTGTTCATTAATCAGTGGATAATTTGACGATCAGGGCATGTACACTTCAGGAGAGCTAACATTGCTTCTATTGATTCTTGATGTAGTTCTGTTTCCAGAAGTTGTAAGAATCTGTTTAAAGCCGGTGGTTTCATCAGAAGTCCCTGATTTTCTCCACCTTCAGAGTGACATCACATCAACGTTTCTGATGTCAAGAGAGCGTTTTTAAGGTTCTTAACACTTTTTTGTGCAATAACCTTAAACAAAGTTTAAGAATTTAAGTTAGTTGATTGATATAAATCTACACGAAAGAGACTTATATTTTTAAATTGACGTTACAATTCTTCAAACCTAAAAAGCAGGAACGTATAAAACGCAATCAGTCAGCCTTTTCATAGTGCATCATTTAAATAAACGATGCATCATTTGAATAGATAATGCATCATTTGAATAGATAATGCATCTTTGAAATAGATAATGCATCATTTAAATAAACGATGCATCATTTGAATAGATAATGCATCATTTGAATAGACAATGCATCATTTGAATAGAGAATTCGTCATTTGAATAGACAATGCATCATTTGAATAGACAATGCATCATTTGAATAGACAATGCATCATTAAATTAGTAACTGTTTACTTTTAGTTGACTTTCAGCAAAAAATAAATTCAAACATTCAATTGATGTAAATGCAAGGATTAAATGAATTTGTCGTTTGCTGATACAAACAAATGTTTACTTTGCTGTGAATTTAGGGTTAGAGCATTCATTGAATTTGTACCGATAGCAATCAAGTGCATTTTAAAGTTCTTATTGGCACATCTGTAAATTACGGATTAGAAAATCTTATAAAAAGATCTCGGCGCGACATACATCTGTTAGTGAATTGATACGATCCTCTTTAAAGCTAACTTATTCTAGCGTTTGCCACAATTCAAGAAGCATACATTTTCAGTTGCTTTTTGTGAAGGAGCATTTATGCATTTATGTGGCAATGCAAGCGAGATAATGCCAAATGAATGGATTGTTGCCATGGAAAAGAATTTTTAAAACTTTGCAAGAATGGAGAATATACGCAAGTTTTTTTAAATATTTTATTTCTTTCCTGTGTGTGATGCATCTTGTTCGATATTATGTCTAGTTTTGTTTTCATTGTCCTAATAGGCACTAATATGTGTACTTTGGCAGCTCACAATTCTACTGAGCACATCTTCAGTGAACTATATATATATATATATTAGTATCGATGCCTGCAAGAGGGCCCCCAGAATTTTTTAATCACAATATATCAGTTGCTCTAATCCAGTGTTATGAGAGCAGTCCCTTTTTATGTGCAAACAACGGATTAGATTACGTAATATTCCTTGTAAGATGCCTACTAGTTTATGTAAATGCATTCGATTAATCAACGTTTAGCTTGCGATTGCTTATTTGCCTGTTTTTAGTGGACCAAATCAGGCTGTATACTTTGTTGTCTTTAGAGCGATTCAGCAATCCGAAATAACAATTGATACCATTATAATAACATCCAATTGCATCCGAGGGAAGTGAAACCTTGCTATGTACAATTTGTCATTGATAAATAATTTAGAGATAAAGTATTCACCAAACAGACTCTATGATTCTTATGCAATTGCATGGAGTACTTCCATACACTTAGAGGGTGGAAATTTATGTGAACTAAAGTTGTTCTTACCCCAGAGGCTCTACTGGTTGGATATCCAAACCACGTCCTACATGCCACCATTGGCATTGCAATTGACCGTAGTGACTCTGACTCAGCGGTGGAGAGAATATTTTCGATTGTTTTTTCCAATGTTGTATCTTCATTTTCTGTCCCACCTCGCCATCTTGGTGCTACAGCATGCAGAACTTTTGAACATGGAAGTTTTCCGGGACCAGTAACGAACACTTGTCCTTCAGTCAATGTTCCGTTAGCTTTAATGTCATCTGGAATTCCTCTCTGTAAGTCTTCTTCAACTGTAATGAAACAATTCAAGTGAGCTACTACCTCAAAGTAGTTACTAATTGTGATCACTGGGCAGTTTCTAAATACGAATTACATTTGTCAATGGAACCTTAGACTTATCCAGAAAAAGATATTTAACATGTTATTAAAACAATAAGCCTCAAACTTTCAAACGAGCAAATTTCATACTGAGAGGATAGTGGAAGTATTTTTTTAAAACTATAAATGGCGCCTTCAGAACAATCCCTGCGTTTTAGATAGTTTACATATATCTTAAGCGGGTAAAATGAATATAACAGGATATAGTATTACTTTCTTTATTAAATTCCCTTTAAAATAAATTCAATTCGTGGAAAAATCATTGTATTTCCTTTATTCGTGTGATATATCCTTCAAATGTCCGAAAACTTATGCGACACGACCAATGACATTGTGATTCATAATGTACTTGGAAAATCAGCATTGATTTTTAGGTAGGTTTAACAACATATCATTTCAACAGTTTATCTTTTCTATGACCTAACTCCTTTTATCTTAAATCCATATCCTTGATTTAGATTGTTATCATATTCCTTGAACCTGCTAAATTACCTTTTCGATAGATAATAACTTACCTCTGCTAAACTGTTCAAAGTCTTCATTCATTTCATTTACTACACCATCCACAGACTGCTTGTACAAGTCCATGACTCCGATGACTATGGCTTGGCCTTCTTCGGTCAGAGCTATTGCACGAATCTTTTGCGTTTGAAAATCGTCTTTTCCAAGTATCTCCAGGTGGCATCTATTTAGCTGTGACTCCATGTTTGTACCTGCACCGCTCGTGAAGTATTGATGTATTCCATTCCGCTCAATTGACCTCCATGTAACTATAACATTAGAGGCTAGCTTGTAGAGTACCTCCGTACACTTAGAACTATCTATTTGATTACCAGTTATGTAGAACTTACTGTCCTTGAAATTCCAATCGACTGATTTTCCACAAGCTTCTGAAAGATCGTGTTCTATCTGCGACTTCATTACATCGTAAATGTAATTAGCTATTACAGCTTTCATGTAAATTTCAGAAGTAAAAATGAAATTGACATTTATGAAGTCTTGTATTTGTTGTTTACATCCTGCTATCAAGTCCTTTCTGCACGTAATTGTGACGCTGCTTGAGTGTTCCAGAAGCGTGATTCGCGCAAACGGCACTAGGGAATTTTCGATATCTTTAATTTTAGTCTTTAGGCCACCTAGTGATTCATCATCCATATTGCCATCTATGACAATGACATCAGTAACTAAAAGTCCAAATATCAATTTTTGTATCTGTTGGAAAGTACTTTTCTGGGTACCTTCGTAGCAAATTAACAGTTTCTTACTGACACCTTCCGATATGATTTCCCAAGTTCCTCTGAGATTTTCCTTTGCTATCACACGGTTACATATTACTATCATCTGAGGAGAGTTTAGAATTTCTAGATAATCCTCATTAGGTAGACAGCAAGTCTTTTCTTCTAGTGAAGCTAATCTTTCGGCAATTTTAGTTTTAGCTACTTGAATGTTTATTGTAAGACCAGTTACCTCAATCTTACCATCAGTCACAAACATTCTCAGTTCAACCCGATTCGTAGATTCGATATCATCTTTGAATCTGAGTAAATCAAATGCCCTGAGTTTCATCGAACTATATCCGTCAATAATGTCAGTCACAGATTCTTCTGGAGGTTCTATAGATTCAATTTTAACTTTCAATGATTTGAGAATATGCTCGTCCGTTTTCTTACATACAATCTTAAACGTAAACGGACACGATTCCTCGTACAGGGTTACTGCTGGTGCCTCTCTGCAGAGTTCTTCTTTAGTCTCCTGAAGATATCTCCATTTCCTTTCATCTTTTATTTCTAACCTTTCCACATGCAATTGGTCACGAAACCCATTATTGAATGCCTTTTCCACTCCTTTCTCCCAATCCGGTCCAAGTACTACAGATGACTCGTCGCTAGTACTGGAATTCTCACTCAAATTAGGAACGAACGTCAATGAATTTAAATTTTGATCTGCTAGCCTAATCCTATAAGTTTTCATGAACTTCTGAAATTCTATTTCCATCTTTTCAAGGATAAATTTCAACATCTCCGCATCGATTCCTCTTAGTACCACTGATATTTTATCATTTGGTCTTGTTTCGAGATTTACTGCTAACCCCAGATGCTGGTAATATGGTAATATATGTGTCTCCTTTTCACCGATGTTATGTTTTCTTTCAGAAACTCTTTGAACCACTGGAAAAAGAGGCATCATTTAGAAACATATACTAAATATTGAACGCTTATCACTTCTGTAATCGGATCCTAATGTTTGAAAATGTGTGGCTTAAAGTAACTTCATATTCATGTAATGCTGTAAACATTGAAGATATCGGGGTAAGATGTTTTCACATCGGACACAATTTTATTGTACGACATTTAATCCAAACTTCTACCTGGTGCACCGTTTAAGATTATTAGGGATCTTTTAAAAATAGCTTTGCTATGTGGATTGATGTTTGCGTTATTTTTCAATATATAAAATATCGAGAAGTTACTATTTAGATTTTGATAAGATCAATGTTTCGCCATTGAGATAGAACACATTAAATGGCATTCATCTGTTTTTGGAACCAGATCATCGTTTAATGTCTCGTTCGTGAAAAGAAACTATATGACTGTACATAAGTGAATATCATACGTGTCGTAAGCATATATGAACCAATAATGCAATGGCCAAGAACACCAATAAGCACACACATACAAAAAAACACTTGTGATCAGTTTAAAGCATTTACTTTAAAATATGCAATTTAATATACATGTAATGGAAAAGCCTGCTATTGTGGGTTACTCTCTCTCTCTCTCTCTCATATATATATATATATATATATATATATATATATATATATATATATATATATATATATATATATATATATATATACGACAACACTTCAGTGACGAACTATTCAAACTAAAGGAACGAAAGGGTTAGTAAAAGTTAAGATATGACAACAATTGTAGGGTAGCACTATTCAGGCCAAATATAATGTGTGAGCGGTGTTGTGTTAAAATAATTGCCTGGAGTATCATTCCTGCAATAGGATAGTAAGAAATCAAGAATACATTACGGTTACGACTTTTTGAATCGTTCATTTTTAACGCAACAAATCTAGTATGTTTCTTTTTGTATTGTGGTATGTCTTTCTCGTTCAAAATATGGGTCACAGAAAAAGCGAAAAAAACACTTATAGTAACATTCAAAAATAAATTAAGTCGTTGGAATAATTAATTAATAGAGTTTAAAGAAACGGAGAATAACGAACTGTCACCAAATATTAATATGTTTTGGTGCGCTAGCAAATATCCTCCCTGCCCAAGCGCACCAATCCAAATCATGTTTGTTCTGTTGCAGCATACAAGATCTTCCAAACTCAAAGGCATGTTTTGGAGATAAACCTTCGGAGATTTTCTTGTTCACTATCACAGACCAGGAAACTCAAATTCGTTTGCTTAGATTCTCCGTAGTTTTGCCGAACACAGTATTATTCACGAGCTTGAAATATTCCTACTGAAACTTACTTTGTGGCCTTAGTTCTCAGAACCGCATTCATCTAAATGGATAGGGCTATCCTAGCATGCTGGCAAAACTCAAGAACTCGCAGGATCTTGTTTACGCTTATTCCCAATGACAGATACATCTGGCGGTTCACACGTGTAACACATAGTTGTATTTGATTCTGAGACTTTATGCTAGTTTTGATTCATTCATTGTGTTTGTGTCCTGAGTAATTAAATATATCTCACTAATACGGGGACAGTCATGTACCAGGAACCGACAAAGATGTTGGTACTGGCGGATAATCGTAGTGTATATCATGTAAATGTTCTGTATATTCTGGATCAACCTCACAGATATAACCGTGGTCACATTTGATGTGATTGTGCACGTGATTTGGCACGTCAAGCAGCGTGCTATCAATCCAGTGAACCCTCCGGTTGCATCATTGCTAAATTGAACCAAAATTGCTGCATTTTCTGGCAATTAAACTGAAATATATTGATTACAGATGCACCGGATTGTAACTGGTAAGTGTATCACGCAGATGTATAGCTCGGGCACGTATTCATCGAATCGGCACTGCTGCTTGCCATACTGTATACAGCCACAAAAACGTCTACGTTTTGGTCACTTTCGTGGATCATTAATGCTACTCATTCACAGTTTTCACATGGTATTCGGCTTGTTTGCCACGTAATGGGCGATTAAGACTGTGGCGACTGTCAGGACCCAAAGGAGCCACACAAAAGGACAAACATCCAGTGTTATAATGCTAATGGCTATGTGCAATAAAGTGGCGCCAACTTATGGTACGATAGTCTTGGGGGAGCTAAGATGGATTTTATTTTCACAGAAAGAAGCATAAACTTGGAAACGAATTTGGGCATTACTTGAGAACGAAATGGCAGAGATATTTAGATGACTGTTTCATAATATAAAACAAACATTAGCTAGAGGCGCATTCTTCCAGGAACTTAGTAAATTACATCAAAATAAAAAATTTCTAAATCGTCGAAGTTAAATAAGTATTATTTTCCTCGACATACTCGTCAAATTATCTGGAACATGTATTTCTACTCACATTTATAGGAAACCAGTTGATACGCATAAATATCTCGACTTTAAATCTAGCCATGCAAAGCATAAACGTTAAAATCGTTTGCATCTTGCTCCAAGATCAACGTATTTGTGAAATATTACTGAGAGCGAAAAGAAATGGACGGATCAAACTTGATACCCGTAAATAGATTCACAGCATCAAATATAACTCCTTCGATTTGAACTTATGACACACTGAACATTAATATCTTCCCGACTGTAGGAACATTTGAACAATTATGTCGCATAAGTGATAAAATCAGATATGCTTAGGAAAGAATTACAATTATTAATAGTAAGAGACGACCGAAACATTTGAAACAAATTATTGCCAAGTCTAAATTTAACTTCATTGAAAATGAGGATCAGATAACCAGATATGGTACAAGTAAATATAAAACATGACCAAATATAAAATTGACAAGGAAATTCGATTTAATTAAAACGGTAAGATATTCAAAGTTAAACAGAAGGTATAATGCAATTTTTAAGACTGATTATTCTTTGATGTTTGCGAAACGTACAGCTTTTTATAGTAAACAAGAACCAAAGATTCAGAGTAATAGAAGTTAATAGACGTCTACATAATTATGTCAGGATTAAACTTAAGTTATAAATTACTTATTGATAATTAATATTTAAGAGATGAACAGGAACTTTATTGCATGCGTAACAGACTTTAACTATCCGAGAATCATGAAAAATTAAAACTGAATTATTTTTATATTGAATCAATTACACTTGTATTTTCAGAGGAAGACCGTAGAAAATCGATAATCGGGATTTTTTATTTTCTTTTCTTATTGCATCAATATACTGTCGCACCTTTATATGTAGTATAGAAAACGTCTTTACTTAGCCAAGGATGTGAATGATGTTCTATGGTTATTCGGTCATTGTTATGCCACATACGTTATTGTTTATTGGGCCAGATTTAAACTTCTTAACATGTGTGGTTCGGCGCAACAGTTATTACTCATTCTGAAAACAGGACAGATAAAACGGTAATGTTATGTGCATGTGCAGCTATCACAGTGGTGAGGAGATTGGCATACCTGTTTGCTATCTTCAAAAACTGTAACTAAAGTTTGTTTACATGTGGTATCCATGAAACAACGCATTGCTTAAAGCAGCCAGTTCATCGAAAAGAGAGTTCCCATGCATTCTCGATATGACATTCAACCAATTTAAAAGTACGCTACCTTTAGCAACAAAGGAAAATTAATTACTATTGCAGGAATAGACAATTATTAATTTAAAAAGTATACTAAATGAAGTATAATGTAGAATAATATTGTTTATTAATAATACAGCTCATTTGCCTACGATTCAAATCCGTATATCACGCGATACAAAAATGTGTTTTAGTGTGTAACAGAGGAACTGTTATACGTACAACTATTAATCAATAACGTAGTTTTATCGGTTTTGTAATGCCCAACAAATTGTATGTATTTCATAGGGGTTATACAATTTAAATTAATGAGAACCCTAAGGTTTTCATGGAGCAAACTTATGATTTAAATGACCTGGTATGGTTCCAATTACCTACAATCAGGTGATTAATAAGACTGTCCTATTATTTATATTTTATTAAATCAAATTCTATACTCTAGTCACATTCTCAATGAGGGAGTTGAAATATGTCGGTCCTATATATAAAATTGGGGGATGATCCAAATAATGATCAAGGCGTTTATTTAATCTTTTACAAATATTTGAATAAATTAAATTTATTTTTGAGTAGATGAAATCAGTATAATCACTGAGCATGATTTGAAAGGAAATAGAGCACTGTTGATAACATGCTCGATTTAAAATCATATGTTCAAAACTAATTATCCAACGAAGGGAAGACCTGTGTTGATTTAAAGAAGGCGTTGGACTAAATTAATTATGGAAAACTGAATTTCACTTTTCAGTAATGGTCACCATGGTGAAATGATAACTGTTTTAAGGGTAATGTCTGCATACTTGAATTGTAATGTTAGAACCAGTATGAAGTAAGCATTTCATTTATATACGTATATATTCATGTTGTCTTCTCAGAATCCGAAGAAAACAAAAAGTGCTCAGTACCTTTTGGATATTTTAAATCGATCAAGCAGTAACCACTGTTCGGGTCAGGTTTTTCATAAAAGTCAGCATCCTTTGAGCCTCCGGATTTTTCTTCATTCCTCAAGTAAAATTTTACAGCCCCCAAAAATGTGCCACCTTTTGGGATGTCGAGAACTTGCACTATGGTTGGTGCCTTAATTGCTTCGAACTTGTAGCGATGGGGATCTCTTCCTAAAATATTCTCGAGGAACCTGGGATCTATAAAGTAAAGTAACATATGCTTTATTCCATACGCAATAACATTCAGTATGCGGTAAAATCAATGCACGAGATAACATTATTCATTAAAAGTCATAATTAAACCAGATCAATAAAAAGAACAATCAAAACAAGATTAATGTTCCAAACTTTAGGTTTTACAGATGTATGTATGTTTGGACTGTTGGTGTCTCGGGGAGAGGTAGTACCTCTGATGGTTGGAACATGGCGTGCCTTCCCAAGGGTAGTTCATCCACATTGGTCCTCCCCTGTTTCCCAACTCTCATCTGTGGCAACTAGTAGCTGTTTGTATGCGACAGCGGCCACACCACGGGAAACTGCTTTGAATGGCGGGCTAAACCAGGTGAGGTTAGAGGGTAGGTCTGGAGCCTTCTGGTGATTTTAGGGACTTGCTCAACCCAGCATGCGTTTACTGAACGGATGATATCAATAAGAAGATGCAAATGCCAGGAAGGCGTTTCAACAATGCGTTTTGGAGAGCAGAGGGCATATCGGAGCATAAACGAAGACCTGACTATCCACCGCATCCAAAGACGTTGACAGTTGTAAATAATTGTCGTGCCACTAGATTCCGACTTTTGAGAGGGTGAGGTTGCACCAGCGCAACAGCTTCTTCACTATAATCTCCATTACAAAGATGTGTTTCTTGTGAAAAGCTTTTCACTAAAATCCTGTGTCATCTTTTTTCTGCTCTGCGCTTCATCCATCGGTCCAACGGCGATGGGGGAGGGACGAAGTTATTGGTAGAGGTTACTACTTGCAGTCGTTGTTCCAAACCTACACGGAGGCGGTCTGTGAACATGTGGTCGTTGTTCTTTGAACCGAAATAGCAAAGACGTCCAGTAGCATCCCAGACTGAGAATCCCTGCTTAGGCTCGCCCTGCTCACCCTAGTAACGGAAGGGACTACCATAGGTGTCCAAAATTGCTTCTCATATAAACTAACTGGACGGCTAGGCACGGTTGGTAGTTAACAATTGATGCGGTCGACACCATAAGCATAAACAAAGCAAACTCATTCTTGGTGCATGGAACTTACGCACGCTCATAGATAAAAAGGCACATCCATGCCTCATAGACGAACAGCCTTCAAAGCCAGAGAACTTGGCAGATACACGATTGGCATTGCCCCTCATAGCGAGACACGTCTAACTGATCTAGGATATCTCTGAGAACCCGATGGTGGCTACACCTTCTTCTGGAACGTATAAGCAGACAATGAACTCAGAATCCACAGAGTCGGTTTTGTCATTTATACTGCACTTTTGTGTCAATTCCCAGTGGTTCTTGCGCATGTGAAGGAATGCTTCATGCAACTCCACATCCCCCTCTCTAAGTTACGGTATATCACCATCATCAGTTCGTATTCCCCCACTTAGACCAACAGTGAAGAAGAAGAAGACAAGGCGGCCCTCTCCGAAAGTCTCAATGCCTACGTAAAATTTACCCCAGCATATAACAAACTCGTCATACAAGGCGATTTAACGCCCGAGTGGGCCACGACTATGCAAGCTGGAATGGAGTATTGGGAAAGCATGGAATAAAAAAAATGAAGACGAATGGACTGATTCTACTGACTATCTGAAACACAATTGGATGCATCCCAGATCCAAACAATTGCATCAAATCGACTATATCATCATCAACAGAGATGTCAGCGATGTAGGGATAAGAAGAGCCTTGAGGGGAGCCGAGTGCAGGACGGACCAATGATTAGTCAGGGCTATCCTTGATCTCAACATTATCCCGCCACAGCGCAAAAAGACCAAGCTTACCCGAATCAAGTTCAACACTACAAGGCTGAACCATCCACGGGCGAGAGAGAAATATCAAGTTCACATTGAAAACCTACTGAATGCGCAATGACCTCTGACTTGTGACCCATCCTGAAAGTAGAACGGCCCAAGGATATGTTGAGTGAATCTGCGAAGTCATCCTAGGGCCGAAACAAAAAGTCCACCAAGACTGGTTCGACAAAAATAACGAAGTTAAAAACATTCTCCTCCAACCAAAGTCTGAACTCTATATAGAATGGCAGAACGACGTTGACTAAGTCTCAAAACGTGTTTGCTTCAAACACCTACAGAGCAAAGACAAGAAATGACTCTGCATTATGCAAAATAGCTGGTGGGACCATACAGCAGATGAAGTCCAGCATTACGCAGACACCAACAACTCAAACGTTTTTCAGATCCCTTACATATGTATATGGACCATCGAAAGCGTGCAACATATAGCTAATCTCTTCTGACAGGACGACTCCGCTCAAAGACAAAGATATTGTCACCGAAATGTGAAAAAACCCACTTCTCCAACCTACTTAAACTGTCATCCACCATAGACCATACAGTGTTAGACGCCAGCAATCTCTAACCTAGACTTACTCCCTATTATGGAAGCAGTCGTGCACGCCATCAAACCGACAAGCTATGCCAAGGCAAAAAGCGATGATGGAATTCCTGTTGAACACGTCAAAGCAGCTGGCCCAAAGGTATTTGCGGCACTGCTCAGCATCGTTATCAGCATTTGTGATAAGGAGTCCATGCCACAGGAGTTCAAAGGTACAATGTGTGTCACATTATACAAAAGCAAAGGAAACAAAGCTGACTCCGGCAACTATCGAGGCATATCACTCTTGTCAATTGCAGGCAAGATTATAGCGCGTCCATCTCAACCGCCTCGTCTGTAATGTCTCTCAAGCCATACTACCAGAGGCCCAATTTGGCTTAAGACCAGATCGTAGCACACTCGACAGGATCTTGAGACAAAGACAGGAATATTCAAATGAACAAAACATGAACGTGTACGGTGTTTCCATAGACCTCACAAAGCGTTTGATACGATATAAAGAGATGAATCTTAGCTCAACTTGGTTGCCCTAAGAAATACATTAGGATAATCCGACTTTTCCATGACGGGACTCAGGGTTGTGCTCTCGCACCAGTACTATCAATATATTCTTCACATGTGTCCTGAACCATCCTATACGTGATCACCAGACAGTAATGTGCATAATGTACAGACTGGACGGCTCTCTCTTCGAACTTCGCTGACTGAATGCCCGGCCCAAAACAATAGAAAAACTTATTCTTGAAGAACTTTTCGCGGATGACTGTGACCTGATGTCACACTCAGAAGCAGATCTCCAGATCATCGTTACTCTCTTCACGGAAGGCCTCAGCATAAAGAACCAGCCAATGCCTCCAATGTACATATTGCTCCATCACATGCGCATTTCGTATCGGACTAGTCGGCCACACGAGGAACCATCAGCGAAGAGCTGCGCAGGAATGACTGCATCGGGCCCAGATGGTCAACCATCAAATCATGTATGTATGTATGTATGTATGTATGTATGTATGTATGTATGTATGTATGTATGTATGTATGTATGTATGTATGTATGTATGTATGTACAAAACGTTTATTGACATATTTGTTATATGACATATTTATAAATGTATAAAACTTACAATGGTTACATATTGTATATAATCTGACAATATTAAATTAAGAGAAAGCTTTAGAACTAATTTTGCTGCCGAGATGGATTATCTAGATTCTAAAGAAAAATGTCAAGGAGAAAATGTTCGCTATACATTGTCCATGTCGGCACTGTCTTTGAATGTTGTTTTTCGCATACATTCAGATTCGTACGAATATACAACAATTCTTAAACTATAAGACAGTGGTTCCTGTCTACATTAAATGTCTTTTTTAAAGAGTCATAAGACAGATGTTCTTGTCCACAATAAATGTGTTCTTTAGACTTAAGACATTTATTCCTGTCTGCAATGAATGTCTCATTTAGCCTTAAGACAGTTATTCATGTCTACAATAAATGTCTCCATTAGCCTTAAGAAAGTTAGTCCTGTCTACAATAAATGTCTCCATTAGCCATAAGACAGTTATTCCTCTCTACAATAAATGTCTCCATTAGCCATAAGATAGTTGTTCCAGTCTACAATAAATGTTTCCTTTAGCCTTAAGACAGTTATTCCTTTCTACAATAAATATCTCTATTAGCCATAAGACATTGGTTCCTGTTAACAATAACTGTCTCCTTTAGCCATAAAATGGTAGTTCTGTCTATAATAACTGTCTCCGTTATTAACTTCTAGTTTGTTTACTCATCGCCTTTGGAATATGAAAGACATAACGAACGAGAAATAATTTCTTGGTATATTGTTGGTTTCAGTGCATTACACAGTTTCATTTCAACTACATAAACTCAGCTTGAACATAGAATAATAGAAGTGTATACGTACTGACTTCATCTCTAAAGATGACAACCACTTTATCTAAACTGCTACCATAAACAATCTTCTCCACTGGATTTGTCTTGTTTAAGGCATTTTCCAAACGTGGCCTCAGGATATCATTGTTTTCAATGCTTCCCACTCTAGTTATCATCACATATCTGGATTCGTTCAGCACTATTTCCCTCTTGCCTGTAAGAGATTTCAAAATGATCTTTTGTTTCCGTTTGGTGAAGAAATATTATTTCACAATAAGTAGAAATAAACATAACACTACTCAAAGAGGCTTTATAATTATTGACGCGTTTTAACGAGGAATATTCTGATACGTATCGTTTCAATGTATGTCAATTCGTTCGCAATAATATCTTTTGATAAATGGTGGAAGGAGATTCACAATCATATTGCCTGGATTCGCAATGTGCGACAGAGCTATAATTTTGTCTACTTGGGCCAGATTATTATGTGAGAGGATGCAGTACACAAATAATAGACTTCAATTACTTATATTTGTTTGCAGCATCTTATTTAGATGGCGTAAACAGAACTAGTAAAGTTTTCATTGCAGCTAAACTGCTGATTCTCGTTGAGGAGTATTTATAAAATTTATATGTCTTTGTAAGCTGTGATGTGCTTGCATAGCTCGCATTTGTACCGTTGTGTCAATAAAGTTGATCTGTTGCTATAAAACAACTTTCTAAAGCAGGGTTTCCAACATACATCCCCGGGCCATAATCTAGCCATTCAAATACCTCTCTGGCCGGCCAGCTTTTCATAACTCGTGCTGGCTGCTAGTGAAATAACACGTGTGTGAATTAAACTTCACAATGCGTGCACTCACGCGTAAATGTTGGGCACATCTGCTTTAAAATATCAATGAAATCACAACCACTCAATACCCACTACTACCGCAGTAGGTACTCCCCCTTCCTATTTTACAAATGAAACGTCTCAAGAATTTAAACAAAATGGTATCAGTTGGTCAATGTGTTCATTAATTTTTCATTGCTAACCTGATAGTCGTCACAATATTCCTAACACTGTCATCATGTTTGCGCTTAAACAAAGCGGAATTTTCTTTTCTAACAAAGTAACACTATTTACACTGGCGAGTCTTTTTTTCAGACAAAAGGTATAATTTAGAACATCCTCTGCAGTAAGCTCTGAATACATTTCTGTTATACGAAAGTTACACCATTTGAACTATATATTGGACATACGAGTTACTCTCCTATCTCCTTTCAGTTTTCCTTATTTTTTGTTCATACTTATTAAACCAAGACATTGCAAATATTGGATGCATACGACTCATCGTGTACTTTTTATTTGTGTATAGTTCAAAGGCTTACACCCTTTTAATGAAAATTTACTTTTCCGGGAAGAGAAAAAAAGTGGGTGTGCTCATTTGTTCACAAGGAAGACCCACCATCGCAGTAGATTAGATGCTTTGTGTATTTTTTAAACATCTTTTATGTTTTGTTTGGGTCTTCTTTTTTGTTTGTTTTTTGTTTTTTCGTTCTTAACACTCACTGTAATTTCATTTCGTGATACATCTTTTAACAAACATTTTACATGCAGTATTATGGAAAAATATACATTTACCGGATTTGGATGTCGAGGTGTTTGGTGAAAACGTGATGATATTCTAAGTGGAGCCATGGAACAAGATCTTGTTTAAACGTTTGTATGCGAGGGATAAAATACAACACTGGAAACTAATAAAGAAATGCAACACACCCATATCGACAATAATATTACGTTAACATAAACGTCACGTCAACAAGGGATGCGGTCGGGGATGGAGGTGAAGTGAGAAAAAACAAACCGAGCCTGTTTTAAGATCTAATTTAAGAAAGTTAAGTGAATATTGGAAACTATGTTTGTTAATCAATACATTTAATGCAAATAAAACGAAACTTGTACCAGGCAGGATAAATTATTTAAACGTCACTAAGATAATGCAGTTATTATCTTGATGATGTCAAACTTAACTAAATTCGACTAACTCATTAAATGAATAACAATTCAACACTGGGGCATTTTATAAACAAAATATATTTATCCTTGTCGTTGCAAGTTTATTGCTTATAATAAATAAACTCTTGCTTGCATCTTCATTCCCTAGAATTCTCTTGATCTTTGTCGTCTTTGATGTTCTTAAAATAAAAACTTAAAATCCCGTTGATTAGGAAGCTTCATACTATGCCGTTACTAACATCTTTGCTTTTTCCTTTGAACTATTCGGGTTTTTTATATCGCTGGTCGATATTAAACCTTTTACTATTTATAAACATGTATACATACAACCTATTTTGTGGCTCGTCCCGAAAAGGCGCACATATCTTATAAGCTTTCTTAGTGACTGTTTAGCGTATGTATCGCAATGAGTGGAACTGAACTAAAGTTGTCCTTCAAATATTCAGTATATCTGTTATCAACAAGTTCATTTGCCCTCACACACACACACACACACACACACACACACACACACACACACTATCTGAAGGAGTTTGGAGAGGTCGCATAGTTTAAGGAATCGTCTTTACATACCACTCATATATCTCACCTTTGTGTCAGTTCAATTCATGTCTCGACCATTCTGGTTATTGTGCGGAAACTATTTTTGGCATTACAATGACGGAAACCATATACCTTTTGATCAGAAAAAAACAATTCTGACATAAAATGTAACCCGTCGACCGAATTATGGTCGATATATCTTGTCGGAAACTAATGCTATTGCGAAGAAGCCATTTGTCTACAAGTCAGAATGGCTTATAGATGTATATATCTGGACTCCAAAAACCAAAATTAAGGGTTTATGTCCTACCTAATGTGTTTGCTGTTCTCAAAATTTGCGCTGGTGCATATTCTATAACCAAATTATCGGTTCATTTATTACTTTCTATTTGGAGGAATGGTCCTCAATACAACTGCACAATATTACTCAACCCATCTTTGTTTCCGTGTGTTGCCATGTTTACGAATTAAGAGTTAGAACGCATCATATATTTAGTTTTGTTACAATAGAGGACAAATGATCATAGTTGGAGTTACGTCGTGCAAATACAATGAACGGGAAGTAATTTACTTTTGCCCAGTGACATACCCCTGCCAACCTTAGGCAAGATTCGAACCCGCACCCTTTTGGTCACAATACTGGCACACTAATTAGTCAGCCACATCGAATTTCTTTGGTAATTTACAAACTAACGGAATGGTAGTAAGTCACATTGCATTCAAAGTTAATGAGCCGACAAATACTAATAAACAAATAAAATCTATTTCCGTCTGCTTCTATCATTAAAAGAACTTCCTTTTGGCGTCTAATGTTTATTTCGTAAAATAAATATATCTGACGTTTCACACAGCAGATTTGTTGTGTGTGTGTGTGTGTGTGTGTGTGTGTGTGTGTGTGTGTGTGTGTGACTGCGCTAACAGGTTTCATATTGATTATTCGAGTAATCTCATTATTTAACGCGGTTATCACACTTCGTAATCTTGTCACCCATTCACGAGATCTCTTGTCTTGAATAAATTCCCTTGCGTATTGATATCCAAAAAGCCGATCAGCAAGTGTTCGATTAAATCGCTCAACAATTGCCTGATCACGATGAATTGCAGTATGCCTCGTCTGATGGCGAGATTTTATTGCTTCATCAACGATGATACTACACCCTGAAATTCTTTGCCATGATCAACTTGAAACAGATTTGGCCACTGCAAAGATCCTCGTCGAAACATTACGCAGAGGCTACTGCAGTTCATGTCTTTGTTGATAATGGTTCTGTTTCTTTGTATCTACTTGCAACGTCAGCGATAGTTAACGCGTATTTGATTGTATGTTTTTTGACAGTATCATGCGGCAGAAATAATATATCAGCCTGGTGAACTTTATTAGGAACGCTGACGTCAAAATGTGCGAAGTGAATTTTCATAGGCAGTGGTAAATAAATTTGCCATATTGCTTGTCGGCATAACCAATCTGCTGTAGTGGTACGCGTGACTTTGCGTGTGTTACCTTTCCAATATCCTTTTGGGATAATATATTATTTCCATTTATTATTAATTACCAGCTTCTAATACAAGCTTGCTTTTCATCGCGGATTTTATTAACCAACTAACTAAGCTTTACTTGAAAGCTTTATCATTGATGCAATTTAGCGCGTGAATTAATTTCACATCTGAGATATGTCTTTTCTGAAGATCTTTACTTCGATAAGCAATATCATGAGCATGACATGCTTTATCGATAGCGTTTATTGGATATTCGCCTGGTTTGGGTTGATCTTGATTCTCAAGTCTGATTTCAAGTCGGGTTCCAGGCCCGCAGTAATTATATCATGGAAGATGTTTTCCCCAGGGTATTTAGCCCACGGAGTTCCTGAGAATTGTGTTAATTTTGTGGCGATATCATCTCCGTGCTGCTTTGTTTCTACTAGTAAATTTAATTGTTTTGTACCACATCATGTACATAAACCTGTAAGTGCTTATCTATTATGTTTTGTTGTAACGGTTGTTAGGTTATTTGTTGACGTACGTGTCCTGCAGTTTACACAATATAAATCCATATTTCCTTAGTTGTTTATATAATATGGAGATCACTTATTTTTCTGCGACACGAACATGAAAACCGATCAAACATCATGCGATGTTGCCAATTATGTTCGAATGATTAGAGTTGGTCCGTCTGGAAGTGGTAAGACACAGTTGTTACTTAATCTAATAATGAATTGGATGAAATGGGAGACATTATATTTGGTAGACCCGTCAGTTGATGATCAGCGGTGTTATGAAATGTTAAAAGATTGTAATGAAAGTGCGAAGACCATAAGCGGTGATGATGTTGTTGAATTTTTTACCGATATCGACGAAGCACCGAGTGTTGACGATCTTGATGGATCCGTTAACAATTTAGTGGCATACGATAATGTGATGTTGGATAAACAAGAAAACCGTGCCAGGTTATTTTCACGCAGTAGGCATAAAAATACAGACGTGATTTATGTTACTCAGTGATATACACAAATCCCTAAAGTGATCAGAGATAACTTTAATATTCTTACTGTGTTTAACGGAGTTGACACTGACACGTTACGAAATATTCAGCGAACCTGGTGCAACGGAGATATGGATATAATAAATTTTAAAATTTGTTTAGTCACGTTAAAGCTTTCCACACGGTTTTTTAACGATAAATTTACACGACCCACGAATACGGTATCGAATTGGTCTTGACTCAATTTTTTAATTAATAGCAGCCGACTGGGCGAGACTACAGATTGGTTCCAACAATTTACCGCGTAGATTTCACGTAGTTAGCATTTCAACTAGAATTTTTTTTCTTCAATATCGGTAATGTTTTATTTTACAAATGTGGGTCATGTACAGAGTTTGTAGGGTTCGCCCTTTCTGCTGCTAAAGGAGAGGCGGGAGAGGATAGAAATGAAGAAAGAATATCCAGGCTAAAAAAAATACTGAAAATAAAACATATACGTTAATGCTGGAAACAAAATATGTAAATTAATACTAAAACAAAACGTGCACATTTATGTAGAAAACAAAATATGAAATTTACAACCGTTCACGTGCAATAAAGGAAAACTTATACCAGGAAGGTTAAATTATGTGAAATCAAGTTAGTAATGTATTATCCTGACGTCATTTTGATGTAGTGTTCATTATGACGTCGATTGTCTTGAGGATATCAACACCAACACTTACTCAAAACATTAAATTAGTTAACATGTTTTTTTCTTCTCTTTTTAACTTATCATCGTCACTGACGGTTTATGCTTGATAAGAAAAATCCCTGTCGTGCCTCTTCAGTCATGAAAGTTATCATGAAGGAGTTCATTCATTACGAAAAAACAGAGCTGGGGTTCATTCATTACGAAAAGCAGAGCTGTGGTTCATTCATTACGAAAAACAGAATTGGAGTTCATTCATTACGAAAAACAGAGCTGGAGTTTATTATTTACGAAAAGCAGAGCCGGAGTTCATTAATTACGAAAAGCAGGGCTGGCTCAATGACTGATCAAAAATCCCCAATCATTTTGTTACAAACTCCGTTCCTCTTTCGGTCCCGCACATCGTCACGTACAACGAACTCAGCGCCGTAACATAAAATTGTTAATAGCAGAAAGCCTCTTATCTACAATTTACCATTGATCCACCCCTGAAGAAAAGCATTAAAAATGCCCTCACACTAATGTTTATTACGCTGCGAACCTATGCACCAAGTTCATTAATTTTATATCATACATTTTATGGAAGAACAATGAATTACGAGACAAAAGGAGGGTATCACGACATCATCTGCAACAAGCGCGTATACCATCGTTAAATCTTTGATAAATATATCTCTGATTTCTTTGCGATGTTTATGGAGTTTAAACAAATCATGTAATTATTTATGACATAAACCATAAACAAGAATTTAAAAGAGTCAAAAGACGTATTTTCATAGATATAAAGAAGTTTGACATGTAGCGTTAATTGTTGACAAAGTGGAACAGACCCTCGATTCCACTGACCTTCGGTTCGTGCACGTGCGTGGCTAATTAAAGGATAATTGTCGTACATTATGGGGAATCTCCACGATAAATATGCGTTTTCTTTTCTAACACGTTCTGTTTCAAAATATCTAATTACTGATTAAGAATCCGTTCCAAATATTTTGTGATTAGAAAACACTATTCTATTATATCCAATTTACGTTTTCTCTTTCAAATGTTTCATATCTTTCCATCAAGTTGCATCAGAGATACCAAGTGCGTGATACAAACTTAAGCTCTAACTTAATTTTAAAAGTATCATACATACATGCATACATACATATATATATATATATATATATATATATATATATATATATATATATATATATATATATATATATATATATATATATAAACCCTTTGAGCGACCTAATAAAGCATAATATCAAGTAAAATTCAGTAAAATTATTTCTGAAAGAAATATAATGTTAAGAGTCTACTTAGAAGGAGCTACACGTTTAATGGTTTACATTTAAGGACGTTAAGAAACTTTACCACTTGACTACATTTGATAATACTATCATATAAACGTTGTCCCTTTAGATGTATATATTTTAAGGACATTAAGAAACTTTACCATTTAATTACATTTTATTTTTAAAATTTTAGTTTCATTATAAAGAAAGTTTAACTCATATTGTATTGATTTCGAAAAAGGTGTTGCAATCCATCTCCGCACAGTTAAAATTTACTTTGGAAAAGACAAAGACATGGTGTCATGTACAACATAAAAAATGTCTCTCATTTAAAGTATATAACTATGTTACAAAAAATCCATAAAGTGTTGTAGAACAATAGAAAAATTGGCGCTGTGGTTTTAACTTTTCCTATGATTGTAATCATTTCGTTATGGTAACTTTGGTTGAGAATAGTATTGTGACCTGAACTCGACAAAACTATCATATTTAACGAAGCGTTGTTTTTTAAAGGAACAAAATGTATCACTAATTATACCTGGATGAAGCTGGTCTGCACCTTCAATGTGGACCGTAGCCTCCATCTGGTATAGTTCAAGCAAAAGCCATGCTTGTTTATTGGGGTCTACTTGAGGAATGTCTGTGTCTTCACTACAGTCTTCTGTTATGTTGTGCGTAAGTTCGCCTGTTTTAGACCAGCGAACATGAAAGTGATCTTGGTATATTTCACTCTTTATTACGGTCTCTCTAAACCAAATCATGGATGGTTCCGTATCTACTTTCTCTACACGCAGCTCCTTGTTTAGGTCACTAAAAGTTTTCAAATCATCTGGCGGTTGGGTCAAAACCCCAAAACGAAAGAACACAAAACCATGTATATCACTCAGAACATGTGTGCAGATCTGAAAGTTTTTTTCACTGGATAATGGGTATTCCACTATGACGGCAGCTGAGAGAAAACCCTCTTTCAAATATGCAGAACACCGTTCATGACTGAGTTCAATTTGCTCCCCATGTTTTGTATGAAATGTCATATCCTTGTTCTCGACTTTAAGTTTCACTTCCACATCTCCGTGTACAATCTCAAAGAAAACCCAAATATCGGCTGAATCTTTCACGTTGCTCTCTACAATATTTTCTTGCTGTTCATCCATGGTCCCGTAGCAAACCTTCATGTGATCTCCATCCTCCACTAAAGATAATTTTTTACACAAATATCCTTTCGCCAATGTTTCTGTAAACAATGGTTTACGATCTACAACATTAACGTCGTTTGGGTCTGAGTGTTGAATACCAATATTTACATACCCCTTATTCACAAAAGAAATTTCAAGTGTCTGTCCAGCTTTAATTGGTTGGCTTGTAAACGCAACATTGTCTATGTTATTTGTATCCTTTTGCCGCCATACAGCTTTCGTACGCCCATCCTGAAGTTTGATGTTGTGTCCACAAACATTATGAAATGTTAGCTTGTTTACTGCTGGCTTACTAGGTTTGGGCCGTTGTACAGCTGAGCTTTCTATCGTACAAAATGGAGAAAAGAATTAATCTTATATTACGAATTAATCTAAGAAAAATAAAAAAAATTAGATATATATATATATATATATATATATATATATATATATATATATATATATATATATATATATATATATAAACGTATAATAAGTATTGCACCAGATACAATTTTCTAACCATAGTACAAAATGAGAGATATAACCTTGTGATTAAATGGTCCTTATGCATTTTATGGTAAGTATATGATGTGGCAAATCAGCAACATATATCTGAATCCTTGCAACCTTGACCTCGCAGTTGAAGAACATTTTCTTCCCATTGTTGTCTTCTAAATTTGTTATCAAATATGTGCTGTGTAAATACTTTTTTTTAATATATCAAAGATGTTTTCCACCTCTTTTGTCAAAATAATATTGACTTTCAATATTGTTGTAACTAAATTGAAACGTTTCACACGTGTAAGTCATCACAAAGTGTAGCCAAAGTATGCGGTCTCAATCTAAATTGCTACTCTGAAAGCAGTATTTCTCTTCTCAGATATAACTTACTGTGGTTTTAATCTTTGACCTTAATGGCCACAAATGGACTCCTTCCTACAGAATCTTCCGTAGGGAGGAGGTAGTCATTGAAAGAATTCGAATTGATCATACATACATAACCCACTCCCGCATACTAAAAGGTGAAGTTCCACCAGAGTACCAGAGTGCGTTACTTGCAATGAACCATTCACTGTTAATTACTTTATGACAGAGTGTTTTTATAGGCTCTCTCTGTGGGGGCTACTCACGGGCAACAATCTAAATGTAATGGGCTGATTCTAAATCAGTGCTAAGCTGCTCCCATCATTACGATGTATTCTGCACTGATCCCAGCTCTCACAAAAGAAAGATTAAAACATGAAATGGAGCAAGTTATATTGCTGACTATGGCAAATTCCCAATGCTGTTATTAAAAAATCATTCCATCACTTGGCCCTGTAAGCGCCTACGCAACACGAAAATTTTACGGTACTATAAAAGCTATAACATTATAAATCATATGTTTAACTTGTTCAGTGTATTTCTATGTGTTTATTATACCATTGTCCAATCTCCTAGCAACCAAAGCAAAAAAGTCTCAAATCCAAACCTCTCACAAATGTTGATTGGACCGATAATGTATGCAATAAGGTAATTACTTTTTCGACTCATGGTTGAAGAACAGACAGACAGAACGAGACAATGTGGGTATATGAATCAGCACGCAAAAGTGCTTATAGCGTAGTTTAACGTTTTTGGATTTGTTGCAGATTTCTTTGGAGTTTGGATATGACGATTAATAATGAAAAAATCAACAATTCTGCACTAGTAACCAAGGTCGACATGTGGCTGCAGATGATTTTGTGGTTAAATAAAGAACACCTGTCGTAATCAGTAGAGAACATTTACAATACAGACAATGCCTCAAACACAATTATATCTTATTTATAAAATAATGTCATGTTTCCCAAACATTTTCTTTTTTGGAAATCTGAAAAAGTACGCGTAAGAAAGATTTTGTCATAAGGACTTTTTACATGATTAAATTCCAGCCGATGGAGAAAAACATCAATCATTGCGTAAATAGTTGACTACGCGAATTTTTGCCAACACTAGTTCGAATTACAATCCACACGGATGGTGTATACTGTCAACAAAAACCGTTATGGCACCTTGCGGTTAGTTTCTACTTATGACATATGTTTATCAAGGCCCGGAACAACTGTTCAATGACGGCAGATTTAGTAGTAGTAGTAATGCTAATATTATTATTTAAATCCTCAAATCATGAATATCGTCCCGAAAACGCGCACAGATCTTATACGCTTTCTTAGTGACTGTTTAGCGTATTCATCGCAATAAAGGGCACTGACAGAAAGTTGTCACTTCAAATAGTCACTATATCTCTTATCAACAAGTTAATTTGCCCTCACCCCCACCCCGTATGTGAAGGCGTTTCGAGAGGTGGCATAGTTTAAGGCAATCGCCTTTACATATTGCACATATATCTCACATTTGTGTTAATTCAAGTCTTGTCTAGACCATTCTGGTTATTGTGCGGAAATTATTTTTGGCATTACAATGACGGTAATCATTGACCTTTGATCAGAAAACCAATTCTAGCATAAAGTGTAATCCGTCGACCGAACTATAGTCGAGTTATCTTGTCAGGAACCAATGCTATTGCGAAGAAATTACTTATGTACAAGTCAGACTGGCTTCTATCTTTATATATCTGGACTCCAAAAACCAAAATCAAGAGTTTATGTTCTACCCAAAGTGTGCTCTGCCCGCAAATTTGCGGTGGTGCATATTTTATAACCAAATTATCGTTACATTCATTACTTTCTGTTTGGAGGAATGGTCCTCAATACTACTTCACAATATTACTCGACCCATCTTTGTTTCCGTGTGTTGCCATGGTTACAGATTCTACACGAAGTTAGCGAAAACTTGTTAACGCTGAAATATTAAGATGAAAATTGTAACTGCAACGTGATACAATTAAAAGGTTTTTCCTTTTCTTTATGAATGCAAGGCGTGATTCACAATTTTAGTTCGTCTTATATAGCCTAAGTTGATTTTATCTATATCAATTACGTTAATGCAGCATCGTTCTTGTCGGATTTGCTAATTTTTAATTTTAAAAACGATTCTTCTTGAGAATACCTCAGCAATAAACAATTTTATACTTTATATTTATTAACATCCGGTTTCAGACTGCTCCTATTTTTTTGCTTTACTTGTGAATTTAAGTCTTGCGTCATAATCTAATTGAATATAAACGTTTGACTGGACTTGTGGTATTAGAAAAAAGACCGAACCGTTATTTTCCTCTTCACGAACTAATAGTTAGAACGTATCATATATTTAGTTTTGTTACCATAAAGGACAAATGATCAAACGTTGGAGTTATATCGTGCAAATGCAATGAAAGGGAAGTAATTTACTTCTCCAGTGACATACCCCTGCGATCCACAACCGCTAACCTTGGGCAAGATTCGAACCCGCACCCCTTTGGTCACAATACTGGCACACCAATCACTCAGCCACGTCAAATTTCTTTGGTAATTTACAAACTAACTGAATGGTACCAAGTCACAATGTATTCAAAGTTAATGAGTCTACAAGTACTAATAAACAAATAAAATTTATTCCGTCTGCTTCTATCATAAAATAACTTCATTCTGGCGTCTCATGTTTATTTCGTAAAATCAATATATCTGATGTTTCGCACAACATCCGCCAATCACAGAAATTACAAAACTTCTGCTATAGCCACTTCTTTCAGGTTATGGTAGACTAATAAATGACGGTAATAAATAATTCCAAACTTATATGCTAGAAATATTTCAGAATCTGCATTATGAATCCAACATATCCTTATATAGACTTGTTAGTTTAAAACATCGATTGTTTAATCTACTCTCCTCAAGCCGACCAGATAGATAATGGATATCGTGTTATGTTCATGAATACTTACCTGGTGTGTTGGGCTGATTTGGATTCGTACCTATGCCAGCGCCCATGTTGATTTGTCATACGATTTGTGTTATCCCAGATCAATTCAGTCCTTACTCAGCCACTGAACCGCCTGCGGTATATACAATGTTAAATCTCTTGTCTTAGACTGGTTTAACCTGAAGAAAATAATATATATATATATATATATATATATATATATATATATATATATATATATATATATATATAATTTATTGCAGACATTGAAGAGAACAATGTATATTTTAATGGAAATTGTTTATCCCCAACCACTCGTGAACATTTCATACCGATTGTAACACATTACAAAATAACTGAAAAGATGGCAAGTCCTAAAGTAAAAGTCACATAGGACATGTAGGCGTTTAGAACTATTTCCGTAATGGTTACTTTTTTGATGTTTTTGGTTTACACATTCTTTGGAATGGCAATTACTCACTTCATTTTGAATGCTCATACTTCGATAATGATTTGGACGATCATTTTTTTTATACACCCCCGAGAAGTATTTAACGGCAAACATAATGGCAAATCATATGGACATTTGTTTTTAGAGGTTAATCTAAATGTGTGATCCAGGACAAAACGGACTGACTGTATTACGCTGTGGTGCTACAATGAAAGCAGTGCGCTTTTAAAACAAATTCGTTCCATCTTGTAATGTCTTTACCATTGACCCGAAATCATCTCTTATTGACCTGGCTACCATTGTAAAATTCCGTAGTGATCAATAATCAATAATGTTCGTCTCGAAGTTGTATGATGACATTTGACGTGAATAACATTTAGCATTTAGGATTGAATATGCTTTTATTAAACTATCTGAGTATTAAATTGTATAACAACAACTAAAAATGTATTCAATTAGAGTAAATGCACATTCATGACCAGTATGACTTTTACTTTAGAATTTGCACAATTTCTTGTTTGTTAGTACCTCTTGCCGATTGTAAAAGCGAAAAGCATCATGTATTTAAAAAATGCACAATACTTTTCACAATCATTGCTTCATTCATTTATAATTTATAAAGTGGTTGTCGTTGGTATGTTTAAACACACATTCGGAGTGTTGCCAATATGGAGCGGAGCGAGTGGGGGCTACAGAGTGTAGAGTGTGTACATTTGACTATACAGGTTGTAGTATTTTGCACATTGGGTAAATATCTATGCAATTACACTATAAAATTTATACAATTTACTCCCTATAGAGTAGTTATGGTTAACAATGTGTATTTCCTACATTTTACTTCAGATATAATCAATTATGTCTCTACCACCATGCCTAATGATGATTGCCACTCATGACTTTCTGTCCCTCCAATTTTATTCCGTGAATGTTTTGAAACTTTATAACTTGTATTTACTTTCATTTTATATTATATGTGTTCTGGGTTAATTTTAGGTATTCTTTCATTTAAATCTCCTGCGATGTAATAATATTTGTACATATATATTTTCTCCTTGACCTTTACTCATTAATTACATAATATCACAGGGCTGGTATTATATTTTAAAAGAGATAAATGGGATATTAAAAATGGATTCTAGAATAGAGAGTTTTATTCTAATATTTGTCTGATTTTCTTCAATAATATTTCAATACCTAAATGCTGCTGAAATGCACCATTGCTATATTGGTGAACATGAACTTGCAATAAAAATTTATTTTCACTAATGTAATAGCTAACAAGCAAGACTATGCGCATTGTTTACTTATGCATTGAACTACTATTCCTCAGTCCGTCACGTAAACCAAGAGTGGAGATAGGACTCACTGTATCAATGGCATGGAAGAATGGGAACCATTCTTGAAATGGGTATACATAAAAAAATAGTATATATGCGTTTGGATGGCCTTGATTGGTAGAAAATTACAGTTGGACTTTAGTAAAAAGAATCGTGTTAGGGCTTATCCTAGATGTAACTGAAAAAATAAGAGACTGATTACAGTGCAGTCCTTTAACAGACTTGAGTTTGAAACACTCGTTATTAACATTAGCACCTAACTCTTTCGTGCGGAATTGAAAGTACATATTTCAAACACACGTAGATCTAGACAATGCCGCGGTTCATTTTTGTTTTCTCCATTCAGAAGCTTCATCCATGATGCATCTATACTCTTGAATATATATTTGATCATGTGCTCAAAAATGTAAATTTATTAAATTAGTAATATCAAGGTGTTTGCATATGTTTGCTAGGGGAACTGAAATTAGTATCGCGAGTCCTTCATCGCCTGCGAAACATTATTAAAATCCGGTTCCAGACTGCGCCTCTATCATATTTACCATTTAACTCTAAAACACAAACCCATGTCTGTTTCCGAACCTTGATTTGACTCACAAAATCACTAATACTTCGGTACTTCATAAGAAAAACTTTTTGGGTCACTATTAACTCATTTGTCTGTGCAATGTTGGCTTGGGAATTCTGATTATTTGAATTAGAGAAACATGAATAATAATCAGTTGAATATTTATATTTATTTACACCACTGATCTCATTATAGTCATTTCAACATGCTGTATCACACCTCTGTTATATTTATCGTTCTGCAAATTACAAAATTTACATTCCTCCATTTGGAACGCTCAATTTTGTTTGAGAGAGCACATATAAGCATGAAAGTATTCTAATAAAATGCGTAGACTATTTATTTGTTTGTTTCGTGCTAGTGTAATCTAACTCAGACCTAATGTGATGAAAGCATCATACGCTGGAGAGATCTATCTAATAAGAAAAATTTGAGCTGTCCATCTAATCCAGTTAATTTGACCTTGACACCTCCACACGTTACAATATAATTAGGCATGTATATCTGCACGTGTGAAACATCCCAGCTATTTACTCTTCTTTCACTTCTTTTTCATCACTACTAGTGCAACATTTACGGTAATACAAATTAAATTGTGTATGCCCTCCCCCCCCCCCCTCCAAATCGGAGGATGGGTGAGGGATACGCGTCGTTCCCTGTCCTTGAGATCCAATGTGCAACACTGCAGATGAACCAAAGAGATGTTGGAACGTGCGGACGCGCAACGTCATAGAATGGCTGACTCATTCTTGGCCAATTGTATCACAAGAGTCCGTAGACAGTTTTCTTTCCCGTGTGTGTGTGTGTGTGTGTGTGTGTGTGTGTGTGTGTGTGGTTTAGATTGGTAACGTAGCTTTGACACCTTTAGTCTTATCAC